>JASTWQ010000966.1:0-49663 GCA_035220615.1 Leptothorax acervorum
AGTTACGTTATATTCCCTCCTATAAGTAAATTATCTGCAGCTTCAACTTGATTTCCTCGCTGGTTATATAACTGATAATTTCCTCGTAATCCACGGTTGGTACGTCTACGTTGGGAAAAAGATCTGTGGTGATATCAAGGAATAGCGGTAAATCGTCCAAGGTAAGCTTGGCGCCATTCCTGTCTTTCATGGCAAAAATAATTATCTAGGTAACATTCAACTTGGTTTATGCAAGTTTATCAAATGTCCGTATAGCACAAAAAACTGTTGCGTTTCCGTTGCTTTGTAAATATTTCAAGTAAACGTAGTAACAAAAAATATAACAAATAATTTAAACGTCATTTTTTCTTAATTTTTAAGCAAAATGTTATCGCTTTGTATTTTAAGATAATAAATAGTAAAATTCTTGTTGGAGATTAAATCATTTTATATATTTATTAAGTAGTCACCTCCTTGTCAGGCAAATTGGGATACAGTCGTTTCTTTTTGCTAGCGTATTGAGTCAGCGTTACTATACCTCGCAAGCCGAAGTCATAATGGTACTGCTTACTAAGCTGCTTCTGAGCGAGAGAGTATAAAATAAAAATCTACAAAAAAGAAAAGCATTATGCAGAATTTTCAGCAAATTATGATATTAAAGTAATATTGAAATTGCTTCACTGGTAAGTGAAATAAATACTAATTAGAAGTTATCGGCCACAGTAAACGAGAAATAAAAACTGTTCAATAAATTTAATAATACCATATATTGTACTATTATTATTCATTATTATTACTAAATTATTTACAATTAAAAGTAGCTCAAAATTGCGTGTAACCTTTCTAGCCAGTGTGCGTGTGTCTCGAAACCCTTCACCAAACAAGTTGATTTCGGCAATCATGCTACTATCCGGCACCATCATCGATATTGGTCGGAACATGGACTTTAAATTGTCTGGAAGGTCGGTACGTCCGGCGTAACCAGGATTATTACAAAAAAAAAAATGATCTTTAAATTATGCGCCAATTAAATATATATTATATCGAAAAATAACTATTGTTCTTTTAAAAAATGTATTCCCATTAAAGTGAAAAAATTAATATAAAATGTGAAAAATTTTAGTGAAAAAAACTTGGCGCTGCTAAACATAATAATATATATTAATGAAACAATTTCTATAAATGGAAAAAGTACTTTAAATTAATGTGTGAAAGTCTCTACATTCACATTGTAATTATTAATTTAATATTTTAAATTGGTTATTTATTGCTTTCAAATATTTAAAAATTTGGCAGCGCCAAGTTTTTTTCACTAAAATTTTTCACATTTTATATTAATTTTTTCACTTTAATGGGAATACATTTTTTAAAAGAACAATAGTTATTTTTCGATATAATATATATTTAATTGGCGCATAATTTAAAGATATTATTTCTTTTTTTTGTAATAAAAAATATTACTTCGATTTTCTCAAGGTAAATATATTACTTTGGTTTTTTTAAGGTAAAGATATTACTTGGATTTTTTCGAGGTACAAAGATAACTACTTCGATTTTTTCAAGGTACACCACGCGTGCTTGGCGTCTTTTTTTTACCTTTTTTTAAAAGGTAATTTTGTACGGATATCACCCTTTTTTGTTATAGATACATCAAACGCCATAATGTCTATCGACATCGACATTTATGTCTGATAAAATCAAATGTAAATATTTTTTGTATTATAACTTACAAGAATTATATCTGAGAGTTTGACATCCTTAAATGTGCAGTGTAGTTTGTATAAATTTATAAATTATTAAAAAAATTAAGACATAAAATATGAATATATTAGGCAAAGTCAAATTTGTCGAGAGCACATTATGCAGTGTTTGCTATAAATAAATTTTGTCGAAAGAAAAACAGATTTGATACAGAATTTGGCATGTACGATGCTATTGGCAGAATGTCATAGTAGATAATATATGTATATAGTAAAGTTTGTTAACAAAATAAGGCAATTAATAATTTATAATACAAACTACACTGCACATTTAATTTAGGATGTCACTGTCAGATATCATTTTTGTGTTATAATACAAAAAATATTTAGATTTAATTTTATCAGATATATTTTATAGTCATTATTAAAGAAAAAGAGAGAGAGAGAGAACGCGAGCGGGAAACGCGAGCGGGAAACGCGAGCGTGACCGCGAGAAAGAGCAATACGTACGATAGATATAACCTCGCGACCCTCGCACAGGGTGTATCCCAGGAACCAGCCATCCGCAAGGCGCGAACTCTGTCACTCCAGCACTGCACTTCGTTCGGAGTGTTCGGACGCGACGACGCGGACGGAATATTTCTCGACGACGCGGACGTCTAAAGCGGCCCATAACATGTACGAGTTTGATTCGCGAGCCGGACTCAAACGTTTTTCACCACACACACACACTCCCGAATAGTCCCGAAATTTGGCTCGTCGGACGCCGAGCCCGTCTCGTAACATCTCACCCACGAACGAGTGGAAACCGAGCCGAGCCGGACTCGCGACGTGTATGGGCAACTTTACGGTTATGTTTACTCCTGTCACCTCACATGTGATCGATCGATCGAACTAACGCATCTCTACGCGTAGAGACTAGAGCGCCGCATAACGGCAAGGGTATGAACGCCACAAGAAAATCAGACCCCCCAGCAGCGCCGCCGCGCCGTGGCGAGAATGTGATGAAAGTCACGATCTGGGACGACGATGACGTATCTTAATTGAAAATTTCACACTTTATCCTATGCATCGTAATATCTCCGCTCGTAGGGCACGTAGCGGAAAAATAAAAACACTTTTCTTATATAAATTTGGTCCAAGCTTTACGATAAGCCTAGTTAGAACTTGATCCGTTCACTGGTTATCGAGATCTAAAAATCTCGGGTACTCGCAACTCGTCGCGTCGCGTATATAGAGCCACGGCTGTCTCGCTCCGCGCGTACTTGGCGCGAGACACTACCGTGTCTCTTGATTCATTGTGGTGAAGTTGCCGCAGGTGTGTACCAGAGGTATAGCGGCGCCGTCGAGAATGAATCTCGTAAGTCTCTGAGCGAGAGCGGTCAGTATCGATAGGATCTGTTGTGCCACTACTGATAAAACTTCGACGTTAATTCTGCCATTAAAAAAATAGATGTTTATAAAAGATCTTTCTCCATCTGCCTTTTCATCTGTAGTTTCTTTTATTTGTGGTAATAAAACCATTCGCGTAGAGGTGCTATTATGCATATGAAAAGCTCTTGAAATCCAAACTACTCACCAGACCGGTGAAGTTCAAAATCTATAAGACACTGATAAGACCAGTCCTGACTTATGGTTGTGAAACTTGGACCTTGAAGGCGAACAAATGCCACCGTCTGGCTACCTTTGAAAGAAAAATTTTAAGAAGGATATATGGGCCAGTTAGAAACGATGATGGGTCCTTTAGGGTCAGACACAATATCGAGCTGGAAACCCTGATGAAAGGCGAAATAGTAGTCCGCTACATCAAATCACAAAGATTAAGATGGTTGGGACACTTGGTCCGAATGTCAGGAGATAGAGGAGTCAAGAGAGTTTTTCAAAACATGATGTACGGTCCTAGAAGAAGAGGAAGACCCAGGGGAAGATGGATGGACTCTGTGGTCAAGGACCTGAGAAAGATGAATGTCACTAACTGGAAAAGAATTGCGGAAGACCGGGAGAGATGGCGAGGAATAGTTGCGCAGGCTTTGGTCCACAATGGACTGTGACGCCGAGGAAGAAGAAGAATAAAACCATTCAATTAATTAATTTCGCATAACAAAAAATTAAAATAAAAGAAGCAATTTTCATATGTTCTATCATAATTAAGTAGTAAATGTGTATAAGTTATCTTTCCTTTATCATACACGTTATTAGATTTTCAAATGTCAGTCATGCGTTTTGAACAGATTCGATAAAGTTTATGACGTTTCTATATTTGCGGAAACGGTATTTGGACTCCAAGAGTATTCACCGATTGAATTTGTCAAAGCATACCCAGGCGCCGATTTGCGACAGTCCAGAAAATAATTTGCCCATACTTTTATAGTCCAGCCCTTCCGAACAATTTTGCACGATTACGTTAAAACCCAGCGCTTTTACCGTTCCCAGGTCTTTTACCGTTTCAGTTTTTCCGCAGGTACCTTTGGGCTACCGCCGCGATACAAATGATGAAGTGTCCCCCCCCCCCCCCCCCTCCCGTTGTCAACGTGATATAACATCTGTACGAGATATAAATGCGAAAAGTTATTTCATTATTTAATACGTGACAAATGTATGGAAATGGAAAATTGACAGACGAGAGCGCTTTAAATAATCCGCGATTACGAAATCGTACAATTATTATATTACTTTGCGCGTGTTTAAATGCGCGCGTTCCAAAATGTTCAAGCAGTAACGTGTATATCGTCGTGTTATATTGAACGCAAGGATTATGTTGCTGGCCCGTATGGGCGCGACGAGGATCTTCATGAAATTTACAGCGTATTGGCGAAATATCTCGACCTACAGACCCGTATTTCGAGAACACAGCTGCAATTCTGGCATTCGATTTGAGGAATACATCAGAGAGTGTGCATATGCTATTTCGAAACACGGCGGACAGTTCATCTACCTTCGAAGATAGAGGAAGGGAAACGTGGAAGGCACGGAAGATTGAGGGTTTCCTGCATACTCGGAAAATGGAGCGCGTTCTCTTCTTTCCGTAAGACAAATCCTTGGGACTGCGAGAGCGGACAAACGTATCGAGATGGTAATCGCCGTCCATATAAATTAAAGCAATGAAAGCGGTAGTCTTTTATCGCGATTAAATCGATACCACGTTAAGCAGCGACGGGCAGAATGTCGCTTGTTTCCTCGTTACACGTTAACCCTTTGATGTTGCGCCCGGCGCGCGAAGTGTCCTCCTTTCGAAGCCGCTCTTGAGATCGCATCGCATTGTCATTACACCGCATATTACGTCGAGGGCTGCATCGAGTTATATGGCCACGCGTATCCGCGATATTGCGCCGCCTCGTCGACCGAAATTGCATCTGCACCAACTTTACGCGCAAGACAGGCATTTGCGGCGAGCATTTTACGAAATGTATATTCTTTTGTTGGATACGATTAATTTAAAGCACACACACATATACCGTAAATATTTATTCTTTACGGCGTTAGCAGTTTTACTTTCTAAATATCTATCATAAATCTTTTTGACCACCTTTTACACGTGTAATCACTTAATTTTATTAATTATTTTAAAATAGCGCATGATTAAAGAGTGACTGTAAAAATCGCCCCTTTTGCGGGCCTCGATTTCGGGATCGAATCATATGCAAATCAGTTCCTTATGGTAAGATATTAATAGAAAAAAAGTTTCAACTTGAGGTGACATTTAGTTTTGGAAATGTGAGAGGTCAAAGTTCTAAAAAAACTAACTTATTTCGGAATATACTGTTTCTGAATTATGTTACACAGACCAATACTAACTAGTATCGTAAAGTGGTTTGGTCACTAATTATGAATCTGGACTCATAATTAAAATATGTGAAAAGTTGAATCCAATAGGGTACAAATTGTTCTTTCTATCATTTTTTTGAGCCTCTGGATGGGTGTGTGTTTCCTGCTCTCTGCGTTACCCAGAATCAACGGCATGGACGTGGCAGGTACCTGATTCCTTCGGGGAAATCGGTACAATTATATATCCCTTTTGAAAATATTCAGGACCTTTCTGAAACATTTATTTCCAATGCTTATATAGATACTTATATCCCAAGATATTAGGCAGAATCAAGTTAAATGGAACGCCCGTATATAGTATAACTTTGAACTCTCATATCTCTAAAACTAAATGTCACCTCAAGTTGAAACTTTTTTTCTATTAATATCTTATCATAAGGAGTTGATTTGCGTATAAATCGATCCCAAAATCGAGAGCCGCAAAAGGGGCGAAAAAACGGCCGTCCTTTTTACAGTCACTCTTTCTCTTATAATTCGATGTCGTCAGATTTAAGTATACGAAAGTTCTTTCAAGTAGGAACATCTTGCAGCTTGTTTAAATTAAGTGATCATTGTACTGCACCTACTACGTGACGTTGTTCCCGCGCGCTAAGATATAACTAGTTATGTGAAGTATGATGCGCGATAAGTATATCATGAGTTTGCAACCTTACCTTAATCATGTAACGTGAGCTATTTGATGCGATCAGTATCGAGGGAAGTTCCATCATTAAATACAACGGCGCACTTAAGGAGATGCTGGATACCGACATTACAGTTCATTTTTTTGACAGGATGGATCTTCGAATTGGCTTTACGGATTAAAAAATCCTTTGACAGGTATAAAGTACGCACGAAAACAAATCCAGCTATGCTCAATTAAAGACCGAAAAAGGCGTAATCATATTAATTGAGCTGTCAACACACAGACGCTCACTCAAACATTCACTCGTATAAAAGTTTTACGAGGTGAGCGGCATAAATCGAGAGCATAGCTGGACTCGGACAGGAATAATGAACATTGTGGTAGCGATAAAAATACGAAAAAGTCTCTAATAAAAAAGATCCATCCTGTCAAACATTTTGAATGCAATATAACCTATAACCTTGTCTATCCTTGTCTATTATCATTGTCTATACAAGGACAGATATAGAATTTTGTCGGTAAAACAGCGACATCGTCGGAGTTCGGCCTTCGGTCCAGCATCCCCTTAAAACTTTACCTAATCGGACATGTGCAGAGCGCAGCGTCAAGCAATCGCCGTAATCGTCAGCCTCGCTGACCTAACCGGGGTTGTGTTACATTCGCCAATGTGTCGAACAGTAAGCATTACCTACGCCGCCGACGTGTGTTACCCACGCGCGTGACAGACGAAATTACGGCTGGCCACGATCTGGTGCCAACTACGTGACTAACTATAGCGCACGAGCGATAACCACTGAGAAACTTCTGTTTCAACATTGCTAAACGGGACGGAATACGGCGACCGACTAAATACATCGTAACGTAACGTCACAAAGTAATTTTGCAAATGGTTCCGCAATCGAGTGCATATACGTATACCATTATTCGTATTTACCATATACAAATTCACTTGAACGACGTACAATTCGTCGAATGTCTGCGGCGAATAAAAAGCCTCAATAAATTGGCGATGTAATGCGTCTCGATAAAGTCGTTGTTAATAAATTTTTTTTACAATTAATTAGAGAATATGCCATTTTAAGTCGGGTTGGATCTTGGTAGCCTAATAATAATAATTCTGGGTACATTTAATAAATATCGGGTACTCTCGCAACTCTCGTACTTGCGTAAAGACACACGGGTCTCGCTGCGCGTGTACTTGGCGCAAGACACTACCGTGTCTCTTGATACTTTTTCCAACTTAGGTATGTCATTTTGTCGACAAACTGCTCGCCGATTATTTGCCGGTCTTAAAACACAGTTTTTTTTTGTTGAATCTACTGAATCCACATATTTAACTTGGGAACGGTCACCTGGGATAATTTTTACAGTGTCAAAAAGTGAAGCTCACGTCAGAGTAATTTTAATGTGCCTTTTGTTTTTAAAAATATTTTTTGGGTTTCTACTTACTATTTCCTCAGAAAATATTGAGTAAATCTATATACATATAATACATACTGTCCTTAAATACTAACAAATTATAGAACAATGAAAAATATGCAATAGCAATAACTTTTAATTGGGGTGTAAGAAACACCCCTGGTGACCGTTTATGCAAACGAAATGAGGCGACCGTTCCAGGACTTCCCGGGTTAAATCAATAATCGATTTAACTTTAAATGTTAATATAAGCATTATTTTTAAATTACTGTAAAAAGTTGCGAAAAATATCACTCTAGCCAAGGTTCTGCAACCTTGATTCTGTAATTCTTAACGACAGTTTTTTAAATCGATATATTGTCGTTGCGTAGGTATATAATATGTATATGGTAAAAAAGCTGCGCAACGACAATATAACGATAACGAAAGTGTCGTTAAGAGTTACAGAATAGGGGTACTGCTGGACCTTCGTACAATTCGTGACGGACGTCTTTACCAATTCGACCACTGAGACAATGAGATAAAGACACCTGTTACGGATTGTAGGGAGGGCCAGGTTCGAACCTTAGCTAGTGATCAAATACCCGGTGATATTTTGCAACAAATTTATTAAATTCTTTACAGTGATTTAAAAATAATGCTTATTAGCATTTAAAGCTAAATCAATTATCGATTAAAGTATGTGGATTTATTGTTCCAACAAGAAACTATGTTCTAAGACCGAAAAATAATCGACGCACAATCGTGTAGTTTACTGACAAGTTGGAAAAAGTATACAAAATTCACACAGAATTATTGTTATTAGACTAGGTAGATCTAGCCCGACCGAAAATGGTATCATCTCTAATTAATTGCAAGATTTATATTGGTCTAGTTTTACTTACATAATATTATTATTTAATTTTTTTTTAATATTAACGTAGTAAAAAGTATCATTCTGTTTTCAGTTAAAATTGCACAAAATTTTATTTTTATGTATAATCAAATATTAAACAAAATTTATATAAATATGTGAAAATTGTTTAGCTTTTACACCAGTTGGGTCACATAAAGAAATCAAATTACAAAAAATTAATACTATTTTCTAAAAAATTTGCTTATTAAGAAAAGGTTAAAGGGGAGATAATTAAAATGAAATTAAAATGTCAGAGGAGTTATTACAAGTCTTCCGATGTTACCCAGATATATTCATATCCATATACGAAATGATTCGAGTGTTTGTTTGTCGGACAATGCAATCGTCAATATCCGTATCCCAATAAAATCTTAGCTGCAACATCCACTCGAAATCAGACACGTCTTTGCAATTTGAAAAATATGGAAACTTAGCTTCCGTTTTTTTTAAATTTCCGTTTATCTCCCATTTTGGATTAATGTGGTAAAGAAAGTATAAGAGTAAAGTAATGCAGGAAATGTTACGTAACTCGAAATATTGCTTTACAGTCGGAAGATATAAAAAGATATATATAGGTACCTTCTTCTTTTTTAAATTTATTTTACGAGATAAGGTAGAAAGATGAATTAAATCAGAATGTCGTAATTTTTAAAACAAAAATTTGAATGTCAGTTTAAGTCGTAAATCGGTGGTTTCTATCTTAATGAAACTTGTAAAAAAGAATTATATAACACGCAGAAAATTAAAGCATTATTTTATGTTAAGAAGAAATGCAAAAACTTCTCAAAGCATATTTTTGCTGATTTTATATTCTTCGAAAAAATTAATCCTTGCTGTCACATGTATATTTTTCGCAGCATCCTTTTTCGAGATACTATTAATGTACAAATTTACGAGAGAAAACGCGCCGGCGTTTACTCACTATGGCGCATCATATTGCCAACGATATAATGCCAGGACGTGATGCGGTTGCGTCGCATGGTCCTATAAAGTCCATAATTTGTTGGTTACATCCGCGTATACATATACAGGGTGTTTTCTAAGTAAGCACAAACTTGAAAGGAATATTCCTTGGCTTATTTTAAGAAAAAAAAGACCCGTCCTATGAACATATGTCCTAAACTGCTTTGTTTTCAAAATAGTCAAAAATTTTTAGATGCGCCCTTGCTGCATCTAAAAATGTTTTATCGATACTAAAATATAGTTTTTAATACTACATATATACGCACCCTAAATTTGAATAAAATATTTTTAAACATTCTCCAGATTTTTGAAATTTTTATATTTATTCCCTCAACTTTGACACCCTGTATTTTGAAAACGATGTAGTTTAGGACACATGTTCATAGGACCTTTTCTTCTTAAAATAAGCCAAGGAATATCTCCTTCAAATGCACTTACTTAGAAAACACCCTGTATATTGAGTACACGTTGGCAAAACAAATGCGTAGCAAACGAATATTCAATAACGATGAAAAGAATGATCGTAGAGATAGAGCATACGAATCGAATTCGACTCACTCATTTTGTACATCTTTTCGATGACATCTCTCGCGTGTATCTCGATAACGACGATCGCCTTGAGCTTTAGTCAATCCAGCTTACTCAGATCGCCTCGGATATAGCTTCTGAGTATTTGTCTAACGCACGGAGAAAATATTGTAGTAAAAACTACGATAATATTTTATTTTATTTTACAATTATTTTTGTAAAGTTTGATTATACTGACTTTTTAGTATGAATTACTATGTAACTAGTAAATTTCACAAACTACTTACTGAACAAATGATATACACATAATAAAAATTACGCTGTTGATAAAGTATGAACCTGTAACATATTTCTCGCTTATAAAAGTGTTAATGGATGTTTATAAATAAAAGCCTGAAAATTATTTTTTATCTAAATTTAAAAAATTTCTATGGTGCAAATTATTTTGTTGCACACTTTCTCTTTCTGATTCGTCTCCAACTGGAATCTGTTTAAATATCTCTTTGTAATAATTATTTGATTCCTCCATTATTCAATTTCACACGGAAGCTTTGATGTCTTATAAGTAATAAATAAAATTATTTTATTACTTATAAGATATTAACATGACAGTGAGACAGGAGCCTTTTTCATCAGCCTTTATGCGTATTGAACAGTTGACATGAGCTGACAAAACAGTTCGAAATAAGCTATGTTCAGATATTCACGTCAGAATATATTATATTACTAAACGAGTATTGTAATGTTTGCCGCATGTATTTAAAATCAGACGATGGACATATTAAAAATTACAAGTGTAAATAGCAATACTATTGTAATCCAATGAGTTGTTCTTCAAACGTACGATACTTATATTGTAATTTTCGTTATGAACGTAGTATAATGTACTATTTATTGTACTAATATTTGTTTTTGTCATATTATACGATAAGACATTCAAGTAATTACTATAATTTTGTAGTAAAAAGTCAAACATACATATTATTAAAAAGTATATATATAGTACTTTTGGTCATAATTTCGGTATAGTCCAACATTACAAAAATTTTGTTGTAATATTTACTACAATATTTCCTCCGTGCGCCTGATTCTGCTTCTTCCTCAGCTTTCGTAACGGTTTCTTTGAGTCTGCCATCCTTAAGTGCGTGGGTAAATAAAAAAAAATTAATTGGAATTGTGATATACATAGCTAACATACAATTTCGCAGCTACGTTACCTCTTATATAATTTATCAATTCGTCTTTATAAAAGTCTCTTTATTCGTATATAATATCTTAAAAGATATTGTTAAAGTAATGCGAGAGTATTGTCGCCCTCTTTCTACAAAATTATTAACATAAGGTTTCTCATGTTCTCGTAAAGTTTACGTGTCAACTTTACGAGAATATGAGATAAGAGTAAGAAGATGACACAGCATTGCGATGCACTTTTAGCAATATTGTTTCGCGCCGTCCGACGCATCCAGCTCGTCCCTATTTTTCCGACCACGCGCGCTCTCTTTAGCGTCCTTTTTCCGAGGCGCCCGTGCAAAGAAAATGTATACGTTCCGTACGTTTTGGGCCTCGCGTAACACAAACGTTACAGGAGAGACGCGGGACAAGAGGAATTTTATTCGGTAGATAAAACTGCGGTCGTAGGTAACGTATATAGGTATGGGTTAAATTATTCGCGGTACGGCTAGTATATGCAAATGAGGGAGAGAAGAGCGCTGCCCGAGGTGCCGTCGCCGGATCGCACGACGAGACGTAGAATATGCAAAATTTCTCTTATTAGAGTTGCCGTGTCTCCTGTCTCTCTCTCTCGGCCATGCTTCCACCCCATGGGAAGGCCCTTTCTCGCCCTTACATGTCATCATCTCGCCGTCCCGTTCCCTCTAACTCGTCTCACAATCAGTGTTTATCAGAGGCCCACCCTCTCACGTTTATCCCGTTTCCACCCTTTCCGAGCCGCCGCGTCGCGTCGCGCCTTCGGCCGGCTCGGTTTAGCTTCAAGCTCGAGTCGGCTCCAACGGTCCTGTCCGCCTCACGTTCCATAACTAACGCAGCTCTTCTCATAGGCAACGGGTACTCACTTGCAGTGCAGCAGGGTGCGCGTGAAGTCGCTCGTCCATTGGATTTGAGTGGACGTAATGCTCGGCTGGCCCGGCCATTCTTTCACCCACCTGTCGCGTTTTGCGAGCATTTTTCGCAGCGCTGTCCGACACTGCCTCAACACTTCGCGCAGAGTCACTCTCATCGCGGTCTCTGCAATTACCACCCCACGTTTTATTCACGCACGCTTCCCGCTGCGAATTCCCACCCTGTCACCTAGCTCCTACCTCCTCCTCTCCACGCCTCCTCCTCCTCCTCCTCGCGCTATTTCGTTCGCGCATTTTTTTTTTTAAACAGAAATCGAAGTTGCGCGCTGCCGCGCCTCGGCGGGTAATTTATGGCGGGCTAGCGCCACGTGTCGGGATTGAGTATAAATTATGGCCAATTTTCCACGCTGGCTATTATTTACGCAACACCCGAATGTACACTGTTGTAAACGCCACTCGGTGCCCACGCTGAGCAATACCGCAGGATATTGTAAATATTTGATGAATCCGCGTTCACACGTCGCTGATCTTTCTCCTAGTTTTTTACGACGTGCATACAAAAGAAGTTTGTCACTTCCATATTTCAAATGGTAGAAACGCCTTTTTTCGATTTTGCAAAAAGCAATTTATGACCTTATATAAATTCTCGCGTATATATTTCTTCAATGTGCGCACGCGTTCACGCGTGTAGATTTTGATGTAATAGGATTTATGGAGATAATACCTACACTCGCAGAATAGTATAACTACTATGTATCACAGAAGATGATCGGATTTTAAGATTATGTCAATGATTGTAAGTCGCTTTCGATATTCTGCACTTTGTTCTGCATTGTGAGATATTTAAAGAGTTTATCGATTTTTTATTCATTTTCTAAGGAAGTTGTTAAAGAAACAAACTCACCGAGATCGCACAACCAATGCTCGACTTGACCGTCCAAGAGAACCGACTCGATAAACTCGATGTCCTCTTCATCGTTTGAGTGCATGCCGTCAGCTACATATTTCCCAGTCAGCGAGTGAAGACAAAAGAGTTGTGATATCAAGGATTTCGGAATTATGCGTTTTTGCAGAAAAAAAAACAAGAGCAGGATAAAGAAATGATGAACACCTTGGCGAGATTCAACAATGTTCACGAAGAGCTTCCTGATGTGCGGCTCAGCGGCTGCATAAGGTCCGGTCGTTTAGAGTGGGCCAGAATCTCCAACATATCGTCGTTCGAGACGAAGTAAAGTCTTGGAAATTTGCGTCTCTTAGGCCGGTATTCATAGTCAGATCTTATTTCAAGACCGTCTTAAGTAATGTCTTAAGACGCTAATACGGCTATGTGATTGGTTCATGACATCTTAAGATTGTACTTAAGACGGTCTTAAATATAAGATCCGACTATAAATACCGGCCTTAGTTTCCAGGTACTGCACGAGCGCCAGTTGCAACGCCTCCAACTTGACGTTGAGTTTGTGCAGGACTTCCAGCAAGCCAGCTAACAGGATCGCCGCGATGGGGAGCGGAGAAAAAATGCAAATGCTCTCAATAGAATAGATTTACATTATTTCACAGCATGCGTACGCGCGTTGGCTCGCCGCTCGATCTTTTATCCTCTTTTACTGTAGTTTCTCTCTTCCTCTCTCGTTTTTTTAACGCCGGAAACGGACAGACGATTTGTACGTATCCATTTACATTAATACTCAGGCTCGGTTCTAGCTTAATTTTAACTCTAGTTCAATACTCAGAATGATCGTGCACGGTAAATATAAAATGCCTGATTTAATAATTCTTTCTTTATGAATTATGCTTCACAAATGTACTCAGCATAAACGCTTTTTTTGTAAAAATATTGCGTTAAATTTTAAATAGTCGGAGAACGTTTATAATGCTACAAAAAATTCTTATTTTTTTATTTGCCAAATGCAAGGTTTTATTAATTTCATAAATATTGGTTAAATTAACTGTGCATAATTTGAGTAATTTTTAAAAGTATGCGTAAGATGTGAAAAAATTATAATAGGAGATAATGAGAATTTTAGCGTTAAGTCAAGCATGTACATTAATTATAAAATATGCAACAAAGACTTTAACACACACTTTTAGTGTCAAGCTGATTTCAGCATTAAATTCAATAAATCTAATATATTATTTTAATATTTTATTGCTTTTTTAATGTCTTAATAATATTTATATTATGTCTTAAATATTTTATAAAATTATTCTTAATTAGATAAATAAGACCAAACTCAAATGGATGACGAAATCTTTCTAGAAAACGCCATTTAGATATAGGTAACATGACATTTAAAGTGTTAATAAATTATTAATGTACATATGTACATTAGGTATTATATTCTTTTGTAAATATAAGAATTGTGGAATGCTATTAAATAATGATTGTTTAAAATATTTCCTGCAAATATATAATTAAATTGGACAAATATTTTCTTCTATTTAACAAAAATTTTTCTCTCTGAAGAATTACCGTGCTATGTACACTCATTAAATCTTTATTTGCGCGTACGTGGAAAAACACACAATCCGTACAAGTCCTTTTAAAAGAATTTAGTCAGGTAAATTTCGCTTAATTTTGAACAAATTATTCCTTGAAATTATCTCTTTGATGACACATACGTGGAATATGAGTGGCTGGCAATGCCAAACCATGAGAAGCCATCCTTGACGTATGCTCAGCCAACTCGCTTGTCACTTTGTCAAAATCGTCCGTCTCCTTTGGGAGTTGTTTCCTGATGTCCTCGGTGGTGAATATATTGTCGAGATACATGTATCCTCTATGTACTACCAACACCATTTCCAAAACTTCGCCGATCGTCGACAGATGCCCGCTCCCAGTATTCGACTTCCTGGGCAAATAATTCTACGAACCTGGGAAAATCCAATATACCTTACTTAATTTAGTATCATTAGATATGTAAACGCAATAACTGGTTTAGCAAGTGTAATGCACCTCGTTGACTTCATGGACGAAAGTTGCACCTGATTAGCCTCCAAAGTCTGAATTACGTCGTTTATAGCTTTCAATTTGTATATTCCTCTATCCTTGTACGGAATTATTGTAATCGGCATTGCTTTCCAAGTAGCCTTGATATGTTGGAGTCCCTGAAATGTTTGTCACATTAAACGCGTATTGTTTCGCAAAATACTGCTTTACGATTAATATATTATAACGATTTTATCATTAGCGACAACTTACAACTTCAATGGCGAGTTCCATCGTAGCCGCGTTAGATATTTCGCTAATCTGCTCCGCGAAATTATATGCATTTGCATTCTAATAATCGCTTTTAAGGTAAAGTCCTCCGATGTTTCGTCGAAGTCTCGAGCGATTGCCATGTATCTTTAACTCGTTTCCAATGTCTCGGTCTTATCACCGGAGTTTTCAGTACCGTTATTAGCGGTAATGTATGTCGGAATTTATCGACTCTTGATCTGAATATAATGATCTAATATTATACTTTTCAGTATAAATTATGTTATAGAAATAATTATATCTGTTATATATGTACATTTCTTTTTTTAAGATTTTTAAAATAAAAATATAAAGGACTCATCTTAACTTAAAAACGTGATCTAATTGTAGTGCATTGATATATCTATTAATAATATTAGTCTTACTTATGCTAATTGTAAAGATATTAAAAGCTTGTGTTAAAAATTGAAATGTAAATTTAAAAAAATAAATTTCTTTTTATATTTTAAAACTTACAGAGTTAGTCTGTGAATCTTCTACAAGAAGAATACTTTTTCTTTCGTGTACATTGCACTAAACAGCGGATCCTTTAATCTTTTTTTTTCTTTGTTTAGTAAAATAAATTCTACCTGCTGGAAATTACGCAGCCATTTACAAAACATGTACTTTGCTAGTTTCAGAAAGTATTGTCGAAAGGAGTGGCACAAGTATGCTCGGCAGCTCACGTAAGCCGTGCGCTTTAGCGGTACAAAGGTTAATAAGCGCTGCTGTGTAACACGTGGGATTAAGCATATTCTGTCCTTTGCGTTATTTCCTGCGAGATACTTGCATTGGTCTGAATATGCGTTGCCGCTTACAAACAAAAAAAAATAGAAGTGGACAAAAACGCGTAATTGTTTTTATTAGCGTTATTTATTTGGTGGTACATACCTGCCAAATCGACAGAATTTTTTTAGATTTCTCGCGCCATATGCCACAAAAAAATAGCTAGTAAAAAGGTCCAGTCGCTACAACGTTCGATATTCGATGTTACAAGTTACAACCAATCATCAACAATTACTGTCGATTACGGCCCCGCGCACGATCCCTCTCATCTTGCTGTCATTTTGAAAAATGGCATATCCATCATACGGGAATGCAGTTTATGCGCGGCCGACCAGTTTCTAGTTTTCGCGAACCGATAAATTGACATCCTGCTAAAGGATGGCTTGCAAACACTACTTTGCGCTTTGTGAAAAATGCACGAGGATGGCACATATTTACCGCGCGTTCGAAATTGGATTACAACTGGGTCGCACCTGGTATTTTCGACGATATCCAAATTCTTTTCTTTGAGCTTCTTGCTGAGCTTCGTGAGTTTCCGGAGGAGGAGATTAGTGGTTGTGTCTATCTCTTCCAATTCTATCGTCCAGAAATTTCCGGTTTTGTGGCGTTTCCAGGCGTCGTTCCATTCGTCCATCAATTGCCACACCAATTCGATCACTGCTACATCCTTCGTAAGTAGAAAAGCGCCGAGAAGTCGAATAAGTACGCGAAAGTGCACGAAGATGGTATATACAAGCGACATTTACTTTATCGAGTTGCGCGAGTTGTCGCGAATCCGGATAATTTATGTAAAAAATCGTCAGCTGTTATTTTAACCAGCTTTCCGTCTCTCAAAGAATATATTTCCTTCTAAAACGTGGCTAGCCAATTTAAAGCGTCTGTAACAGCAATATAATAACATACAATAAAATAACTGTACTATAATATGAATAAAATAATATTCTACATGAATGATACGCTTGGATAAAACCAACTAATTTTTTCGCGATCAAGTTACTGCATTTATTTAACGTTTGTGCCCAAACATACGCAGAATTACCATACATAAAGGTTGCTCGTGTGTTTATAGAGACAAAGTTCACGCGAAAAAAACGATCCAAAATCGACAAACTCATTTCAAACAGTTGGACGCGGTGCAAGAAAAAGTGCTATGAATAAGTAGCACGCTTGAAATTTGCAATAGCAAACGCAAACGTTGAAATTTCTCTTCTAATTTTTTGAAATTTTTACGTAGATAATTTTACAAATTATCACTATTAATGTATACTCTCTTCAAACGTTCAACTCATTATGACAAGTAATTCGCAAAATATTTTATTAAAACGTTTTTGTGCGGTATCCTGTACATTTTATGTTTTAATCCCTTTTTTAAATCGGTTTGTTGTTATTTAATTTATAAATTTTAAATTTTTATTTAATGTTAAAACTTATAAAATAGTGAATATTATTTTATGCCATTCATTTTCACGCAAATCCATTACAGATTGCAAGATATTGCTTAACGCAAGATATACATTGTCTCGAGGGAGAACGCTCAAGAAGATATGGTGGTTCATTTATACAGCGACTCGACTCACAACGAACGCGGATTTACACATCAGATGAGAGCATGTGAACCAATTTATCTTTTGAATTCCAGTCGGATGTGAAAGGTCCGGTATCGTTAAATCTGTGTACCAAGGAGGATATATCTTCTTCGAACATCGTCGCGTCAGTCAGCAATATTTGTCTAAATTCTTCCTACAATTACGTTGAGACAATATTAATAGTTGAAAAGACAACTTGAGTTATTATATATGAATATTTATATGTAGAAAATCCCGGGTCTTTGGTTCAATTTCTTTTTCTACAAATGGATTTTAAATTCGTAACCTGATCTCTGTTCCTTTTTGACGAGGGTTAGGCAGCAAGCTGATAACTCCCTCATAAAAAAATAAAATACTGCAAAAACCTTCAAGAAAATGGAAAGATTTAGAGGCGAAGCTTATTTCGAGTAGAGGAGACCAGGGATAAAAGTAACGCGGGACAAACGTAGCAATCGTGATTACTAAAAAAATAACATTTATGTACAAATCTGCCCGCGATTATACAACGTCTTTTGAACGCCCCTCTCACCTCAGTAGCGCTTGAAGCTCTGTCATGTGTGTCTATTGCGTCGACGCCATAAAAACACGGTCAAAGTATTTTCTCAATATTTCATTGAAAATTTAGTTTACCCCTTTATTTATTGTTTATTATAAATAAGTCACTATTCCTTTAAATAGTTTGATACATATTTAGAGGTTAGTTCATTTTATAACATTGAATATTTGACCAATTGTGGCAAAAATCTAAGTCGGGACAAAAGTAACAATCTGTTGCTTTTGTCCCAAAATCAATAATTTTGTTATTGGTGTTGATTTCTATTCATTCATATATATTTCTCTTATAAAAACACGTTTTTATTATAATTTTAAAATGCCGAATATACAAAAAAGAAAACAAATAGAGGTTTAGCAACGTCTGAAATATACGAATTGGCGGCAGGAGAATGTCGTACAAGAACAGTTTCTTTGCGAGATGCGGTTAAATCTTACAACGTGTGCTACGTTTCTTTGCATCGATACATTGATTATATGTTTAGTTTGATTTTATTTTACCTTGTTAAAACCAACCTTGAGCCCTGTTACAACCAGCCCTAGGGGTAGAGACAATCGTAACAAATCTCGATTTTTATAAAATTCGATTTTTCTACGTAATTGTACATATAATGTGGATAAGTTTTATCTATACCATAATATAAATAAAGAATGTATTTATCTTATAAAATAGACAAAATTTATAAATAAACAGGCAAATCGAAAATATCAACACAAATAAGCAAAATGTTACGTTTATCCCTGGTCTCCCCTAGTAGACAAAACCGGCTGTATATATGTATACGTAAAAAATCTGAGATTCTAACATTTGACTTTTTTATATGCAAACATATATTACAATATATTAAGCATTAAATTGTAACTCTTTCTTAAATAATAATACGTAAAATAGCAGAAAATTTTTAAATTCTCTTTTCTGTTTTCTGTTATTAACTGACTTCAACACTTTATAAATACTCGAATGTTTTTTTCATGTACAGTTAATTTTTCAAATTATATAAGAATTTCTATAGTAAAGTAACGTCGTTGTGAAGTCAAAAAATTGGGAAAGTATTATCTCATTTTCCTTTTTTAATTAGCGTTGACGCCCACGCCGACTCAACTTAATTTTTTATTACAAATTAAGTTTCTAGAAGTTTTCTTTTATAGGGAAGGAAATATCGTACCTTTTTTTCAAGCAAAGTAACTTTGCACGTGGCAAGTAACCCCAAGTAAGCTGTCCAGGAGCGGTCGATGTCCTTTAATTTTTCTCTCGAAGTCATAAGTCAGCGGCACTTCGTATTTTTCTAGAAATAATAAATTATGCGTTGTTCCATAATATAAAAATTATACATAAATGTAAATAGATTAATGTTCCCTTACAAAAAAGTATTACTGACTAAATACTTAAAAAATTCAGTGATTTAATACTGTCAATATTTATTTGGGAAATACTAAGAAATACTGGTAGTGATAAATACTAGCTGAGTGATTTAATACAGGCAGTAATACAATACTGATCTGTCAGTATTTAATATTATTATAGTAACTTTATACAGCATTAATTCGTCTAGAAGGATTACTCGACATATTATATCTTTTAGTAAAAAATATTAGCTGTCGTGATACCCAAGATAGGATTACTTCGTCAAAAACAGCGAACTTATACTGTGCAAGGAATATCGCAGGCTCGCCTCTTATATTAAGTGCATGAGGATTTTTGTTTATGAGAAACTCTGGCACGCGGTAGCCGCGTCGCGGCGGCGCTCGTTACTAGCACCAGTGATTTATTACACACATGAAATACTCGGTCCAGTATTTCAATACTGACATTGAAACCCTCAGTAATTCAACACAAATATTTATTACACAAGTATTTATCACCTAGTATTAACTGATTCCTCATCAATAATTTAATACGAGTATTCAATACTCGTACTGTATTAAATACTACTTTCATAAATTACTGACCTGTAATAAAATACTGTGCAATACTTGGATCACAGTGATTCAAGTACTAATAAATACTTAATTTTAGTATTATAAATACACAAAATAAGTATTTATTACTAACTAGCCAGTAATACTTTTCGGTAAGGGTTTATTCAGAATTTACTCGCGGTTAAATTGAAAGTTAAAGTCCATGTCTTTAGCAAAGCAGATTAATACGTTTACGAAACTTGTAGATCGTGTTGCAGGTCCTTGAACAATAATACATGGATCTTAAACTCCGCTGATTTTATGACGCATTGACCACCTTATTTAGCACGGAGAAACATTTAGAGGTTTACCCAAAATTTGGAACTGTTCCTGGATTTTGGGAAACTCTTCCTCCTCTTTCGGAATCTCGGCGGTGAACCTCTCGAACAATTGCAGCGCGGATTGCATGCTGATGAGATCCGTCGGTTCCTTCGTTATTCTGCAAACAAATGAATTCACGTACGATTCAGTTCGAAATTCAAAAAGGCTCTGTGACAGGATTTATGAGAGTAACGCCTTGCGAGCAACGCCTCTCCAATGTTCCGCTCGGTTTGAGGAAATTTACATTTAGTATCGATCGAGAACTGAAGGCGAATATAACTGAAGGATTAAATTATGCAATAGAGCAGAATAGATGATCACGGGGATACTCTAGGTAAGAATTTTCAGCATAGTAATGAGCATAAAAATAATGTGCGAACTGCAGTTAATTCTTTTGAATTGAAGAGCGGCGCGGAATAAATTTGTGTGCGCATTTTTTTCTCTATGAATTTAGTTTCATACAATGAGTATTTAAATATGAATTTCATTAATAATTTACGCAGCTCTCAAATAATTATCTGTAAAAATGACTTTATGTGATTTAACATCTTTTAAATCCCTTTCATATATCGCAGAAAAAAAACTATTACCTAAAAATATACGAATAAAAATCTCTGAGATATAAAACGTTTTTTGCCACAATCCTCTTTCTATATCGCATTTTTTTTCAATCCTGAACGCAATCTTCTTTCGCTTTGAATAACAATCCACGCGACCAACTAACTTTGTGGAATTTTCAGCGATATAATGATAAAGGTGGTCGACCATTGCATCGGTCATGCGTAATAAAAGTGCGGTGAGCTTCTGTTGTCAGATTAAACAATGTTCGATGATAGTGGCTTTCAATCCATCGAAATTTATATCTAGGAAATGCACTGTCGCCATAGTTCCCTGTAGTTGAACGCTATTCATCACATCGAGGTATTTACTTATGTCCGCGTCAAAAGATGCCGCCGTTGGTTTCAACTTTTCGTATCTAATTTACAAAATAATTAATAAGCAATAACAGTTTTATGTGAAAACTTAAACTGAGTAGATAGGGTAAATTCAGGAGAGATGCCACCTTTTTTGGGAGAGATGCCACCCTATCGAAAGCCATTGACAATGAGACAAAAGTTACTCGTCTCTCTTTACATATCGAAAAATATTAGGAATGTGGCACCTCTCCCCATATGGCGTCTCTCGACTTTCGTCTCATTGTCAATGGCTTTCGATAGGATGGCATCTCTCCCAAGAAGGGTAACATCTCTCCTGAATTTACCCTATTTCACAAATTAAAATCATGTAAAGATAAATTATTAATACTCTCTTTTTGTTCGTTGTTCCTTCAAAAAAGCGTATGAGAAATTAAATTACAATATCTTTAAATAAATTTTACAGCTACAAACTGTAGCTGTTGTTTACATAAATTAAATGACAGCTCTTTGAAGTGTTACAAGCAAGGCCATTTAAATATGTTACTCTTTTTATTATATAATCCTCTTTACTTTATCTTTGAATGAATAAGTATTTATTTACTTCCCACACATCTTTAAAAGGTTCCTAGGTCTTGATATAATTTTGTACTTGAACAAAGCAGTAACTTACTACTTACTTCTGCAAAATTGATAGATTTATTATTTTTATTCTACTAATATGACATATAAAGTTAAAAGCAATATTGAATTGAAATCGAAAAGTTAATATTAAATTGGAATTGCATATTAATAGTGCAACGAGATATTTCCATTAAATCTTAGAAACTTAAATAAAAATGGAAATTTTATCTCAATTAAAACCGATTTCTGATTGCAAACAATTTTAGAAGATTAATTACATTGTGATAAATATATTGCAAGTGCAATTAAAAATAGAACCATTCAAGAAGACATATAAAAACTTAATGATACGACCATTATTGATTTTTTGTTGAAGTTCAATTAATTCTTTGTCCTCCTTGTACAATTTCGAAAACAAAAAACTTTTATCTGGAAGCATTTTAAACTTCTTAACTAGTCGCGAGATATCTTTCAAAGGCTCCAGCAAAATATCCAAAATGCTTCCTATCACTGTAGCTATCTCCAAGAGGTTCGGTATGAAGTTTATCTAAATAAATTAACAAACCATTTAGAGCTCATACTCATGTGTTCTTGTGTTTCTCTTTGTAATAAATCTCCACAAAATAATTAGCTGAAACATTTTTGTCATATCGTTAGATTAAAAAATTTAAAATTATTATTATTACTTTACACGCGCGAGAACTTTAATTAAACAATGTACGTAATACTGTTGCACGGTATGTTATACATGTTATGCATAGTTATGAACATACTTTGTTATCGATAATATTCGTTTTCATTAATAGAAGAGGTAAAGATCCTGTCGTGTCAGTACCGTGAAGAGCTTCAAACATGATGGTCAAAGAATTCTTTAAACACAATCTGATGGCTTCCTCAATTACCGTATCGATTTTCATTAAATAATCTTTCCATTCTGCGCGGCTATGAGAAAGAACTAACAATAATGAAGTTAAATATGCCAATCTATCAAACGAATATATATATACATATATATTAATTAGTGCTTTTGTGTACAAAAAATTTAGTTTACATATATAGAGAAAATTTAATATATGTTTATCTTAAACGCGCTAAAATTGATAAAAAACATTTAATCTATGACGGATTACTTAAGCGTTAAAACTTAAACTTTTATTATAATCTTTCACACCGAATTAGCAATTTTTAATTCATCAAGAGACACGGTAGTGTCTCGCGCCAAGTACGCGCGGAGCGAGACAGCCGTGGCTCTATATACGCGACGCGACGAGTTGCGAGTACCCGAGATTTTGAGATCTCGATAACCAGCGAACGGATCGAGTTCTAATTAGGCTTAATGGATAGCTGAGACCAAATTTATATAATAAAAGTATTTTTATTTTTTCCCTACGTGCCGTACGAGCGGAGATATTACGATACATAGGATAAAGTGTGAAATTTTCAATTAAGATACGTCATCATCGTCCCAGATCGTAACTTTCGCAGTCTCGCCACGGCGCGCGGCGCAGCACTGTAGTGTCTGAGATTTTGTCCAGTTCATGTCCTTGCCGTTATGCGATGCGGCGCTGGCGTTAGTTCGATCACATGTGATGTGACACATGTAAACATAACCATAAAGCGGCCCACACACGTCGCGAGTCCGGCTCGGCTCGGTTTCTACTCGTTCGTGGGTGAGATGTTACGAGACGGGCTCGGCGTCCGACGAGCCAAATTTCGGGACTATTCGGGAGTGTGTGTGTGGTGAAAAACGTTTGAGTCCGGCTCGCGAATCAAACTCGTACATGTTATAGGCCGCTTCAGACGTCCGCGTCGTCGAGAAATATTCCGTTCGCGTCGTCGCCTCCGAACACTCCGAACGGAGTACATGAGTGCTAGAGTGACAGAGTTCGCGTTTTGTGGATGGATGGTTCCTGGGATACACCCTGAGCGAGGATGGCGAGGTTATATCTATCGTACGTATTGCTCTTTCTCGCGGTCACGCTCGCGTTCCACGCTCGCGTTCCCCGCTCGCGTTCCCCGCTCGCGTTCTCTATCTCTCTCTCTCTTTTTCTCTAATAATGACTATCGAATATATCTGATAAAATTAAATCTAAATTTTTTTTGTATTATAACACAAAAATTATATCTGACAGTGACATCCTCAATTAAATGTGCAGTGTAGTTTGTATTATAAATTATTATTTGCCTTATTTTGTTAACAAACTTTACTATACATATATTATCTACTATAACATTCTGCCAATAGCATCGTACATGCCAAATTCTGTATCAAATCTGTTTTTCTGTCGACAAAATTTATTTAAAGCAAACACTGCATAATGTGCTCTCGACAAACTTGACTTTGCCTAATATATTCATATATTTTACGTCTTAATTTTTTAAATAATTTATAAATTTATACAAACTACACTGCACATTTTAGGATATCAAACTCAGATATAATTCTTATAAGTTATAATACAAAAAATATTTACATTTGATTTTATCAGATATAAATGTCGATGTCGATAGACATTATGGCATTTGATGTATCTAACAAAAAGGGGTGATATCCGTACAAAATTACCTTTTACAAAAAGGTACAAAAAAGACGCCAAGCACGCGTGGTGTACCTTGAAAAAATCGAAGTAGTTATCTTTGTACCTCGAAAAAATCCAAGTAATATCTTTATCTTGAAAAAATCGAAGTAATATATTTATTACAAAAAAAAAGAAATGATATCTTTAAATTATGCGCCAAATAAATATATATTATATCGACAAATAACTATTGTTCTTTTAAAAAATGTATTTCCATTAAAATGAAAAAATTAATATAAAATGTGAAAAATTTTAGTGAAAAAAACTTGGCGCTGCAAAATTTTAAAATATTTGAAAGCAATAAATAACTAATTTAAAATATTAAATTAATAATTACAATGTGAATGTAGAGACTTTCATTGATCATAACTGTAAACTATCTTAATTGTACAGTTTTATACCAACTATTCTTTGCTTTAATAAAGAGACTGTTCAATATATCAGCGATTCACTGCTTTAAATAAAGCAGATAGCAGTTTATGCTTTTGATTAAATTGAAGCTGAAATTACATTATATTTATGCTTTCTAACATATAAAATTGTATATGTATATATACCTTTCTGTATCAACCATTTCCACTTTAACAATAGACTATTCAAGTATACCAACAATTCGCTGCCTTTTAAATAACTTTTCTTCGTTCATACATGTACTATTTCCACATACATATTAGTCGTTTTAATAAATTAAAATTATATCTTGACATAAAGTAATTCCACATTTGGATGTATACAGGGTGAATCTTAATGGATTGTACCAACCTTTTACCATGAGAGATGGGTTACCGACTGCAACTGTAATCAACCGAAAGATCCATAGATGACACCTGGTTGGATCGACCGCTCCGATCGACATACAGGGAAGTCAAAAATTGTGCATCAAGTAACGTATTCTATTACATACATACTTTTCTATTATATCCAACTCTCTTCCTATTACAGCACAAAAACCTCTTAAAATATATTCAAAACATTATTTAGGAAGTTTAAAATAAATCACAAAAGTATATTTAGAATGTTTCTATGTCCGCCAAATCATGTCGAAAGAATATTTTCAAAAATGTTTTAAAGATTGCATACAAATATGTTCAATATTATTTGTAAATTTTCTAAAAATATTGCTTCAAAAAATAAAATGTTTAAATTTCTAAAAGATTTTACAAATATTGTTAAAATATATTTTTATGCAATCTTTTTTAAAAACATTTTTGAAAATATTTCTTGACAATCTGGCGAACATAGAAACATTCTAAAAATATTTTTGTAAACTATTTAAAAAAATATTTAGTGCTGTATGAATTACGCGTTTTTTTTACGCAATTATTTCTAATAACGAGATTTCTTATTATTGCGCAACGTATCTACCGCATAAAAGAGATATTATTTGTATCTGTGTCTTTTTTTATACGATTTTTAAAAAATAATGATTCTTTAATAAAGTTACTTGGTAGCATTTCTTTTCACGTTTACGCGGAACATTTTAGCGCGTAAAAAGAGAGTTGGACCTGAAGCGGCAAAAATATAAAAATGTTCTACCATCTTATTCAAAAAATGCGTAATTCTACTGCAAGAAATATTCTGCTGTATAGTACTTTATGGATATAAAAGTAATAATTTAAAAATGAAAAGTAATAACAGTGGACTTCCGCACCACGTCTGAGGTACCACCAATGGCGCGTTAGGTTTTTTAAAGTGGACCTTCGCCTGGAGCCATATTGTACCACAGTTGAAGACCTTTTTTCAGTAAAGGCTCAAACAGATAAATTGAAGTCATATTGCGTAAGAGCGCACGCAGATAAAAAATTACATCTACGTGTGGCCGTGCGCAACATGTCGCCAATTTGTCATGTTTTCATTTTAGATGCTCGAAATGTCCCCCCTCCATCTCCTCACAAAGTGCAGCCCTATCTACAATTGCAACATGCACCCGGCTCAAGACCTGTGCACTTATTGCACGGCAAGCTCGTACAATTCGATCCTTCAGATCTTGAGCGTTAGCAGGTCGCGTTGTGTAAACTTGCTGCTTAAGATGACCCCACAGAAAAAAGTCTAGCGGTTGTGAGGTCTGGTGAACGCGGTGACCATTCGTGGGGACCATGAAGTCCAATCCAACGGTTACCGAATTTCTCATTTAATAATTCCCTTGTTGCCCTGGCAGTGTGTGCAGGATGGCCATCCTGTTGGAACCACATGTTAACACGTGATTCCAACGGCACTTCATCCAACAAGTCAACAAGTTCATTGTTGAGAAATCTTCGGTATCTGTCACCATTGATCTTACCATCAATAAAATGTGGCCCAATGATGCGGTCTCCAAGAATACCCGCCCAAACGTTTACCGACCACCTGACTTGAGTATGCGCTTGCTGCATCCAGTGAGGATTCTCGGTGGCCCAGTAATGCATATTATGGCGGTTGACAATGCCATCATTATGGAAAATACATTCGTCCGAAAACAGAATGTTTTTCGAAAAATAATAATTTTCCTCAGTCACATTAAGGAACTATCGACAATACCTCAATCTGCGAGGTTCATCATTTGCATGCAATTCTTGAGTCAGGGTTACCTTGTAGGGATGGAAGTGAACCGATTTCAAAGCCCTACATACTGTTGCCTGGCTGACTCCTTGATCCTGCGCGACGGCTCGTGTACTGATTTTTGGGTCATTAGTGACCTGTTCTAAAATCCGTGCGGTATTTACGCGCGGTGGTCGGCCTGTACGAAGTATAAAAGTAACAATAAAAAGACACAATATTTAAAATTATTTTATTATAAAATGTTATAAATAAATATGTACCAGCAGGCTTTATAGGTCTGAATTGTCCATTATTTTGCAGCCGCGTTTCCAGCCTCATAAAAAAATTGTGAGGTGGCTGTCTTCGCTCTGGGTATCTACGAGCATACACTCTCGCAGTTTCCCGCGATCGTCGGCCGCACGTAACATACAAGAAAACCATGTCGCACATCTCATTATTCGTAAAATTGTGAGCCATGTTGACCGCACGTTTTATCACGTTTTACGAAACACACGCGATCGAAGCGAGACACGGAATAAACAATTTGCTAGGATAAAGCTATAGAAACAATTAAAAAAACAACGAAGAAACAGTGAAAGAAATAATTGAAGATCGACAGATTCCCAGCAGAATCCAAACAGAAAACTTTCTTCTATTTTTGCGGGAGACGGAAAGTTTATGCTTTAAAATACCCAGAGCAGAAGTAGCCACGCTGCATATTTTCTACGAGGCTAAAGGCTAGTTGTAGCTGCGAAAAAAATGGTCAATTTCTCTGAAATGTTTAAATACTTATATTTATTTATAAGATTTTATAGTAATATGGTTTTAAATATTTTGTTCTTAATTCATTACTTCCATTACTATTTTTTGTACAACACGAACACGTCGCATAAAAATGGCTCAAACAGAAGAAATGATTGCGGACGATCCAATAACTAACGCACAAGCCATCGCGCAGTATCAAGGAATGAGCCAGAAAATTATATGTAAAACTTTGATATCAGTGCATTTTTCTGCTTGTAGGATTATTTTAAGCAGTAATTAAGTTTGCGCAACGCGACCTGCTAGCGCTCAAGATCTGAAAGATAAAATTGTACGGGCTTGCCGTGCAATAAGTCCACGGTCTTGCGCGCCGGATGCGTCGTGCAATTTTAAAAAGGGCTATATTTTGTGAAAGGATGGAGGCGGGACACTTCGAGCATCTAAAGTAAAAATGGCGATAAATTGACGATATGTTGCGCACGGCCACACGTTGATGTAATTTTTCATCTGCGTGCTCAAAAATGACTTCAATATATCTGTTTAAGCCTTTACACATACTGAAAAAAGTCTTAAAATGTGGTACAATATGGCTCCAGGCAAAGGTCCACTTTAAAAAACTTAACGCGCCATTGGTGGTACCTCAGAGGTGGTGCGGAAGTCCACTGTTATTACTTTTCATTTTTTAAATTATTACTTTTATATCCATAAAGTACTATACAGCAGAATATTTCTTGCAGTAGAATTACGCATTTTTGAATAAGAATGGTAGAACATTTTTATATTTTTGCCGCTTCAGGTCCAACTCTCTTTTTACGCGCTAAAATGTTTCCGCGTAAACGTGAAAAGAAATCGCTACCAAGTAACTTTATTAAAGAATCATTATTTTTTAAAAATTGTATAAAAAAGACACATACAAATAATATCTCTTTTATGCGGTAGATACGTTGCGCAATAATAAGAAATCTCGTTATTAGAAAATAATTGCGTAAAAAAAACGCGTAATCCATACAGCACTAAATATTTTTTAAAATAGTTTACAAAAATATTTTTAGAATGTTTCTATGTTCGCCAGATTGTCAAGAAAATATTTTCAAAAATGTTTTTAAAAGATTGCATAAAAATATATTTAACAATATTTGTAAAATCATTTAGAAATTTAAACATTTTATTTTTTGAAGCAATATTTCTAAAAGATTTTACAAATATTATTGAACATATTTGTATGCAATCTTTTAAAACATTTTTGAAAATATTCTTTCGACATGATTTGGCGACATAGAAACATTCTAAATATACTTTTGTGATTTATTTTAAACTTCCTAATAATGTTTTGAATATATTTTAAGAGGTTTTTGTGCTGTATAGGAAGAGAGTTGGATATACTAGAAAAGTATGTATGTATAGAATACGTTACTTGATGCACAATTTTTGACTTCCCTGTATGTCGATCGGAGCGGTCGATCCAACCAGGTGTCATCTATGGATCTTTCGGTTGATTACAGTTGCAGTCGGTAACCCATCTCTCATGGTAAAAGGTTGGTACATCCATTAAGATTCACTGTATTTCTTTGTGTATAGCATGCAGTTTTGCTATTTATTAATAAGATTTTTGTATTTCACGTTTGAAGGAATTAATTTTATGTCAAGACATAATTTTAATTTATTTTTATTATGGTATGACATATTGGAAATTGTACCGAAAATTCTTTAATTCAAGAATTAAAATTCTGTACATTATACAAATTCAGGAATTAAATACGTATAATGTATTCTCTGCTTTAACTATAATTGTATGATCATAAATGTATCTTCTTCATTGTATTGTTCATTTCCTCTGTTGTCTATGTACTAACTGATGTCTATTTTAAATAATAGTCCAGTTATTTGGCTTTAAATTACAATAATATTTATAAATTTTCAACATGAACAATTTTAAACAAGAAGCAAAATTTTGCCATTCGGAGTTACCCGCCGCACGCGGGGCAATGCCGAATCGTAGCTGGGGTAATTACGAACGGGTTTTGCTTATTGTTTAAAATTATAATTTATGTTGATAATCTACCTTGAAAAAATCCAAGTAATATCTTAACCTTGGAAAAATCAAAGTAATCAAGAGACCCGGTAGTGTCTCGCGCCAAGTACGCGCGGAGCGAGACCGCCGTGGCTCTATTAACGCGACGCAACGAGTTGCGAGTACCCGAGATTTGAGATCTCGATAACTAGCGAACGGATTAAGTTTCAACTAGGCTTAATGGATAGCTTGGACCAAATTCGTATAATAAAAGTGTTTTTATTTTTCCGCTACGTGCCCTACAAGCGGAGATATTGCGATGCAAACTCGAAGCTGAAAATTTACAATTAAGAAACGTCGTTCTCCGTTTGCTGTGTTCGCCACTGCGGCTCCCTTCGCATCCCCCCACCCAACCCTGTACAGAGTGGACCTCGCTTTAACTTACAAAACATACTTTTCATGTACCAACTATTCTCTTCTTTAACAAATTATTTATGTTACAGATATTAAGCGTCGAAGTTAACAAATCAGAAATAAGTTGTTAAAGCAAAGAATAGTTGGTATATAAAAAGTACATATTTATATAACAACTATTCATCGTACATATAAATATGTACTTTTCATGTACCAACTATTCTCTGCTTTAACAAATTATGGTATATCTGTTTCGTTAACTTCGACGCTTAATATCTGAACAGCACATTCTCTGCTATAATAAAAAGACTGTTCAATATACAAACGATTTGCTGCTTTAAATAACTTTTCTTCGTTCATACATCGTCAAATATTATTTTGACATTCGGATTACCGCATTCTTTGATGCAATGGCTGAAATCTTTCAGATTCCTAATGATAGTGTTGAATAAATCATCATCAAACGTTTATTTTGTATTTATTACTAGCCTAATACCCGTGCTTCGTTACGGTATTTAATTATTTTAAATCGATTTTGACTCCAATAAACTTTCGTTTGATTGTAATGAACAATATTATCAATATTATGACATAATAAAAATGAATTAAAATTATGTTAGTGTTTGTTCGTACTTTGCTCCAATTCTATCGCTTCAGATTTAAATTTCTTCATCGTATTGTTCATTTCCTCTGTTGTCTATGTACTAACTGATGTCTACAATGGGGCGAGAGGGTCCTCCGGGGCGAAGCCCGGGTAACCAGCTAGTATGATAATATATGTACATACATATAGAGGAAAGTCCCCTATTATGAGATAGGATTCCTAATATGAGATAACGGGGTTTCTTTTAAACTATTAGGCCCTATCTTGGCCTATTAGTTTAAAAGAAACCCCGTTATCTCATATTAGAAACCTACCTCATAATAGGGACTTTCCTCTATACATATGTTCGTGAATTTAAGATTAAGTCAAATAACATTTGGATAAAACTGCCGCACATATACATAATGATATACTCATATATCATACATAATGATATACGAGTATATCGTACATATAATGATCGATATACGTTAATAAATACATCTTATTTTTTGCTGTTTTTTAGCGTAATAAAATATATACGAGAAATAAGATATCATTCTAAACTCTAAAGTGTTCTACAAACTTTGCCCCTATACTTTTAGTCACATCTTTAAATATTTTAAGAACTATATATGTATATAGGAAGCGTGTCACCTTCATTCCTGAATCAAGCATGTTTTACTATAGGGAATTAATACTCTACAGTACCTATATGCCAAAATCGAGTTTATTCGTGCTGTGTAAGTTTTTCTTTAGCTTTACTATACATATATTATTAAGAATCTTGATTTCAACTCTCGTAGCATCTACCGGATATGTTCCTGCTTAACTCACACGACTTTCTATATAATTGACAAAATAAAATAGGCATATATTATAAAAAGACAAATTTATTTCAGGTTTTAAGAAATTCAATGTTTTTCTGAGAGATCGTAAAATTGATTATTTATAAGATAATTCGATCAGATGCAACGTAACGCAATTGATGTCGTTGACTTATACAATTTTTGGTAAATATGCATATTAGGTCCAACCTCACCAATGACCTTGACCTTGACATATGTTGTCAAGGTCACCCTTCTGAGTGACCTTCAGAAGGTTTTAGCTGGCGGTCATTGTTTATTAAAAAGTTATAAACAAAAAGAGTTTGACAAATATAGCAGTTATTTTGAGCATTGAAAGGCATAAACGACCTTGACCTTGACATATGTTGTCAAGATCACCCTTCTGAGTGACCTCCAGAAAGTTTAGCTGGCGGTCATTGTTTATTGAAAAGTTATAAACAAAAAAAAATTTAGTGGGGAAAATTATTTAAAGTAGTGAATTGTTGGTATATTGAAAGGAAAGTTATTTAAGGCAGAGAATAGAGAGTATGTGCTTCAACTTACAAAGCACACACTTATAAAGCGCGTCACTAACCTATAGGTTAGTGACGCGCTTTATAAGTATGCGCTTTGTAAGGCAGAGAATAGAGAGTATGTGCTTCAACTTACAAAGCACACACTTATAAAGCGCGTCACTAACCTATAGGTTAGTGACGCGCTTTACAAGTGTGTGCTTTGTAAGTTGAAGCACATACTCTCTATTCTCTGCCTTAAATAACTTTCCTTTCAATATACCAACAATTCATTACTTCAAATAATTTTCCCCACTAAATTTTTTTTGTTATAACTTTTTAATAAACAATGACCGCCAGCTAAAACCTATAGGTTAGTGACGCGCTTTATAAGTATGCGCTTTGTAAGTTGAAGCACATACAATGCACACACTTGTAAAGCGCGCCACTAACCTATAGGTTAGTGACGCGCTTTACAAGTGTGTGCTTTGTAAGTTGAAGCACATACTCTCTATTCTCTGCCTTAAATAACTTTTCTTTCAATATACCAACAATTCACTGCTTTAAATAATTTTCCCCACTAAATTTTTTTGTTTATAACTTTTTAATAAACAATGACCGCCAGCTAAAACTTTCTGGAGGTCACTCAGAAGGGTGACCTTGACAACATATGTCAAGGTCAAGGTCGTTTATGCCTTTCAATGCTCAAAATAACTGCTATATTTTCAATTTTCTTTTTGTTAATAACTTTTTAACGAACGATGACCGCTGGCTAAAACCTTCTGAAGGTCACTCGGGAGGGTGACCTTGACAACATACGTCAAGGTTAAGGTCATCGGTGAGGTTGGACTTAATATGCATATTTACCCAATTTTTACATATTGTACGATATTCAAGCACAATTGAGTTGTATAAAGTGTAAAAGAGCCTTACGACGTTTCGCATTATATTGGGAAATAATTGTCACGCTTCACATCCATGATATAGTGGTGGGCATCAGCTTTCTTCGTCACCCTTCGTCAAAATCTCCGCGCGACAAAATGCCCGCGAAAGCGAATTTAAACCTTGGGCAGGCGGTACACCAGAGCGACATGCGACGTGCGAAATAAGACATGAGATATGCGATGTATATCGTAAGAAAATTTTGCTGCACACCAAAGCGATAAGATTTATTGTTTATCTTTGTCTAACTAAAGACACTGGGTCTTCTTTCATCCTTGCACTACGGGATATCGTGCGATATTAATTGCATAAGACATATACTACTTATCTTATGATACAAATATCGTAAGACAATGTTACAGTCGCGCAAGTGTGCGGTTATTTAAGATAAAACAATGCATTTCATACGTTTCAAGAGATATATATCTTATAAGATATTTGTCACATCTCTTATGTTGCACGTCTCATGTCGCTCTGGTGTGTGGCCTGCCTAAGGGTACCGTTTTTCACATGGTATCGTAAGGGTTAATAAGCTAAACCATAGCGAATGATTCTCTCGCGAAATTTTTTAAAACATATTGTAACATCAGTAAAATGCTCATACTTATTAAAAAAATTATTTCTTTTTCAAGCTATATCTCTCTCAAAAGGTGAAAAAGGGTAATTATTAAAGTATCAATAACAAGTATCTTCTTGTCTTGATGAACGCGATTGTCTGGAAAGCACCATCGTCAATTTGTACAAGAACGTCCATCATACGCATGAAATATACATGTTCCAAAAACGCGAAGTCTGTTTATACCGCCGCTTGGCTTAAATAATAGTTTTACCGCAGTCACGATTTTTTCTGTATCTTCTGAGTAAATCAAATACATAACGCGAAGTATTTTTAATCGTTCGACTCACAAATGCGGGAGCAAGCTCGAACGCGACGACACGAGAACAAAACTATCATTTCCTTTTTTTTTCTTTTTCACATGAGTATAAAAATCTACCGTACCATCTCGCTAAGCTGTAAAAAGATTCGAAATTTGTAAAAGCGATCGAAATAGCTATACGGTTCTAACCGCTATAGTCGGCCCTGGAACACCACGAACAGTGCCCTACACTTCCTCTGTAGACAATTCCTTCAAGGCCCTCATATCACACGTTAAACTTGAGGAAGCGTTATCTTTAGCCTCTCGTTTGCTATGTTTACATGTTCCAAAAACTCGGAATCTATTTATGCCTATTTTCGGCTTTATTATAATTTTTACTTTGTTCAGTGACACGTAAATAATTTGTTTCGTTCCTGTTGTGTCTTGGGCGAAGGCAGAGGGATAATTAATAAACACTTCTCGTATTAATTATATTTATTACTGTATGATAAAGCCTTACGGCTGTGCCGGAGCGCCTGTGTGCTGGCCTGGGGTCGGCACGCAACTGCTTCTGCGAAAGAGCACTGTCTCCAAGTAGCTACTAGTCATTTCGCTTATGTTTACCTAATACTAACATAGGTGAATACATCACAGTTCCTTTTTGTACCTGCATAAAAATTATACGAATTATAGAAAAGTGAATTGAGGCAAAATGGACTAATTAAAAGTTCTAAAATACAAAGATTTTATCAAATTTTACCTTGGTGTCCGGTACAATTGTGCGCCAATTAGTTGATGAAAACATTGTGCCTGCACACATATAACCGATCTCGGAGCATTTTTTATGATTTTTGATGTATTGATTTCAATATAGTTTATTATTCCGACACTTCCCAACTTAAAAAATAGCCTGCTTCTAAACATAAAATTGGTTACAAATTATTTTTTAATTACTACTATTATTATTATTTAATTATTACTACTTGTACAAAAAATATTAGCAAAAGATACTTTAGAGGAAATTATTATTTTCTGCATTCCAACGAAAACGTTAAAATTAACGTATACAATGTATTAAAAGAAAGTAATTTTCAGACTATTTTCAATTTTACGATTAGTAAATACTAGGGCGGCAGTGTAGTCTAGTGGTAGAGCGTTAGACTCGCAATCCGGAGAACCGGGTTCGAGTCCACATGAGTACACTGGAATTTATTTCCAGAAACTGCGCCCCCCATGCGAGAAAAATTCTCAAAAATGGGAAAACTGGGCTCCGTCTTTCGGAAGAGACGTTAAACCGTTAGGCCAAATACTATGTGGCAATATCCACCATGCCAGGGTGCTGTGGGCTAATCACCCGCACATCTGAATTTAAAGCGATTATGAAACCTCTAAGAGGAAGCCAGGGCTCGATTTGGGCTGTAGCGCCATCGAAAGAAGAAGAAGAAATACTTATCGTAAAATTGGAATTATAATGTAACTAATAGTCTAAAATTACTTTCTTTTAATACATTGTACAATATATGTTAATTTTAACGTTTTCGTTGGAATGCAGAAAATAATCATTTCCTCTAAAGTATTTTTTTGCTAATATTTTTTGTACAAGTAGTAATAATTTACACACCTCTGTTTTGATTATCCATCCATCTTGTACGTCTTTTGGTTCTGCAAGTTTCAATAGTTCACTCGGATGTCCTGTACAATACATGTCTGTATTGTTGAATACACACCGACCATCATATATTCTCGAAATGAGGTCATACGGCGCAGATGTTGGAGGATCCGGCTTTCCATAAATACACAGTCGTGCGATACCACCGCAGAAAATATTAATCCGCACGTGCGTAACACTTTCGTATTCTGTGCCAGTTTTAATTGGTAAAGGTTTAAAAAACCTTTTATCAATTGACGATTCCAGATTCGTGTCGGTAATCAAATATGGCCAGTTCTGAAATTGCAGCAATCATTTATCATATACGACGAAACCAAAGCAAACACGGAGAAAATTTTATATCAAATTTTACTATGGTGTCGCACCAACTGTGGATCATCAAGGACCACAAGTTTAAATGCTATAGACTTATAGTAAGTAAAATTGCTATGGCCATAACATTTAATGCTACGATCATAGCATTCAATGCTATAATTATAGCATTAAATGCTGTGGTCATAGCATTAAATGCTATGGCCATAGCAATTTTACTATAAGACTATAGCATTTAAACTTGTGCTCCTTGATGGTCCACAGTTGGTGCGGCACCATAGTAAAATTTAATATAAAATTTTCTCCGTGAAGGCGACGCGTTCTTTATATACGCAAGCGAAGTTACTTCGATCTCTTGTAAAGATCTTTTTTTTTTTTTATATCATCCCAATAATATTACAGAAGAATAAAAATCTCAATAATACAAATTTTATAATATATTTGTATTTTTTAGATGTCTGACCTCTGAATCGATTTGCTCAATTTTTTCTATTTCCTCCTTCGTAGCTCTATGGCCTGGTCTAATATTGGTCCGGTTCTGAATACAAGATATATGTGTGCATAATCCATCTATTAAATATAATATATGTTAATTAATATCGAATTCCTTAAACATAAGATTCTAAAAGTTATCTCAAATAAACAACCTTTTACTTTTACGCCTTGTACTGAAAACACGCAGTTAGAGTTGTTTGAGGAGACGGCTGTGTCTACACAAATAAATTCGACTTTCACCTCGGCTGCTAACTGGATTATTGTAAAATCCTTTCCTCCTTCGATTCGGGGTAACCATCCGTCCATATAACTGCCTTCAAATTGCGTAGGTGCTGTCTCCTGAAATAAAGAATTAATGATTGTATTATACTTGCTTTTTTTTTGCTGTCATATTCTGTGCATTTCGTATACATTGAATTTTTTAAACCTGAAATAAATTTGTCTTTTTATAATATATGCCTATTTTATTTTGTCAATTATATAGAAAGTCGTGTGAGTTAAGCACGAACATATCCGGTAGATGCTACGAGAGTTGAAATCAAGATTCTTAATAATATATGTATAGTAAAGCTAAAGAAAAACTTACACAGCACGAATAAACTCGATTTTGGCATATAGGTACTGTAGAGGATTAATTCCCTATAGTAAACATGCTTGATTCAGGAATGAAGGTGACACGCTTCCTATATATATAGTTCTTAAAATATTTAAAGATGTGACTAAAAGTATAGGGGCAAAGTTTGTAGAACACTTTAGAGTTTAGAATGATATCTTATTTCTCGTATATCAAGAGACACGGTAGTGTCTCGCGCCAAGTACGCGCGGAGCGAGACAGCCGTGGCTCTATATACGCGACGCGACGAGTTGCGAGTACCCGAGATTTTTAGATCTGGATAACCAGTGAACGGATCAAGTTCTAACTAGGCTTATCGTAAAGCTTGGACCAAATTTATATAAGAAAAGTGTTTTATTTTTCCGCTACGTGCCCTACGAGCGGAGATATTACGATGCATAGGATAAAGTGTGAAATTTTCAATTCAGATACGTCATCGTCGTCCCCCAGATCGTCACTTTCACACTCTCGCCACGGCGCGCCGTGGCGCCACGGGTAGCGCGTCACTTTCACAATCTTGACGTTAATGGCGCTATTTTCCATTTTAGAGCAACAAAGTGTCGCCAGCGGTGCACTTGGTGTACTGAGTGCAGTTGCACTGCCGGTGCGCTTGGTGTACTGAGTGCAGTCGCACCTCCGGCGCCCCGCGGCCCGACGGTGTATGACAGCGCGGAGCGAGATAACCTACCTACGCGGCTGGATCGACTCGGGCTTTGCGCGATTCGGGAGTGTGTGTGTAGTGAAAAACGTTCAAGTCCGGCTTGCAGATCAAGCTCGTCGAGCCGGACTCGCGAGTCAATCGTACAAAAATAATAGGCCGTTTTAGACGTCCGCGTCGTCGAGAAATATTCCGTCCGCGTCGAGGTTATGATGCTTACGATGTTTACGTGTGCGTTCAGTCGGGGCTCGTGCAGTGATAACGTGCAATGTGTGATAAACTATCGTAAGTAAGTAAACTATATCGTGCGTGATAATAAACTCACGCTCTCTCTCGCTCGCTTGCTCGCTCGCATAATCTCGTCTCTTACGAGTTAAAGTGAGGTTATTTATATATCCTCTAAATAAATCGCGTTTGCGAGAGAGATCGATCGAGTCATCATCATCACACGCGTCAAAGTGAGTGAGGTCAGTGTCATGTTACATTGACACCGCAGGGAGGATTGATTCGCACAATCCTTTAGGCTTATAAATACAGTACTCGCTCTGCTTTCATGTTGATCGTTTCTCAAGTCAGCTTTACAAAATATGCTTCCCAGAAGAAGTGGAAACATTATTTATTGATTTCTTATTCAATAAAGTTACTAATTTATTGCATATGTTTCTTTGATAGCGATCTGTCTGATGGTGTTCTGTGTTTTGATTGCGAATGGGTCAAAAAGAGACTCGTCTATCTGTTACAACTGGCTACTATCAATGGAGTAGTTGCTTTGTTTCGCATCGGAAAGATTGGATACATTCCACCTAAGCTTAAGGTAACGTTTCAAATAGTTCATGATCAGATTATCCGCAACTATGCATAACATTGAATTTTAATAACATTACATTTAACTGCTGTAAGTAACACAAGACCTAATCTGATACTATTTATAGCCGATATAAATCGGAAAACTAACGTCGCATTAATTTAATTTATACAAATTTTGCAGTCGCAACAGCAGATTCAGTCGCAAACGCATCAGGCTATTGTCCTAAATGGCAAAATACAAAATCAAGTAAATCCGCCACTGCCAGACATTCCAAGTTACGCATCGACGCCTGGCTGGAAACTTCCATTGCCCGCACCATCGTTAAAGATTTCAAAAGTATCGAATGGTAAACTATATGATAATGTCTCTATTTTGTACAAATAATTCAAATTCAACTTTGAAGCTACAAAATTTTTAATATAACTTTAACGTATAGGCATAGTGCTATCCTGGAGCATGAATCTAACGGATAAATATGCGGATATCGCCAGTTATCAATTGTACGCGTATCAGGAAGTCGCTGGTGTGAATCCTACCACTTCACTGTGGAAGAAAGTGGGTCATGTGCGCGCACTTCCGCTCCCTATGGCGTGTACCTTGACTCAGGTAAATTGAAACATCAACGTTATAACTCGTCAAAGGGATAAAACGTGTCTCATGCGTTGTTTGGAATTCGCAATACTGTGAGAGCAATATTCTTGTTACAGTTTTCCGAGGGTAACAATTATTACTTTGCGGTCAGAGCGGTTGATGCACATTCTAGAAAAGGACAGTACAGTATACCTGGCAATATCTCTCTGTAAAGGAGCAACATCAAGTTTTGAGATATACTCTTGCGTTCAACGCGTACTTGTGATAAAAATAGTTCGTAGATAACGTCATCTCAATAACACGGTACATTATAATGGATCTGACTCGACGATTGATTTAGCTAATGTCCCTCTTTTGGATTATTGAACTCAAAATGCGATAACTCCAGTTGATGTTAGTCCCATAAATGCTTCCAATCGCACACATAATTTATTGTACATAATTCCCTATTTCGTAATAGATATCTTAATTGTTTCTTTTTTATTAATTCCTTTTAATAGCTGAATTTTAATTCATCCTTTCGGGGCAAAATATTGATGTTACAACATAATTGTAATTTCTTGAAGACATTTTTATGATAAATTCATGAAGTTCTGTTTCTGATCTGTCGTATCAGAAACAATTTATGTAGATTGAAGGTTGCAGTATATATTTTGATATTTCCAGCGTTACGAAGTGTCCCCTGATAGCAAATTAATAGCCTTGTGCGGAAGACTGGGCGAAATATATTTGTTACACAGCTTTACTAAAGAACTTGTCGGCATACTAAAGATGAATTCGAAATGTAGGGTATTGGCGTTTACACCAGACAGTAAAACGCTTATCACACACAGTAGTGAGTAGACTTGTACGATTTTCTGTATACACTTTCCAACGTGATTTTTAAGGATTGGTATATAAATATCTTTTTTCTTATTCAACCGTAGACTGCAACGAGATGTACATATGGAATCTGAATACTCGCACGTGCATCAATCGTGCTGTAGATGATGGGTGCTTATCTTGCGCATCGCTCGCTGTGTCCCCGAGCGGCCAATTTGTGGCTACAGGCAGCGCGCAAGGTGTGGTTAATCTGTACGACATGAAAACTGTACTGGAGGATCAAATCCCCGCGCCTTTAAAGATAATGATGAATCTCGTGATTAAAATATTACCTAGAGCATCAGTTGATATTTAGGATAAGATTCAAAGAGCCATAGAAGATACTGTAAGAAACGATATATGGCAGTGTTCAACAAATGCCATCAAAGAAGAATGTTATTTTAATAAATCCTTTACCTAAGAATGAGGACGTTTCTGTAGATAATTAAGACAAAACTGGTAGCTCCAGTAGATAATGAAAGAGATAACACGTGAGATATGTTTAATGTGATAAATATGGACAGATAATAATTTATTTATCATTAATACAGCGAGAAAAAATAAATTCTTCCTGTAACTAAAGTAATGCAATGACATGTATGCGCATTTATATATGTATATATCTACATATTGTGAATATGTCTATATGTAAGTATTATATAACTTAGAATTATATCTGGTAGTTTGAAACAAAAAAATTTTCGCTCTCAACCGACGGCTCGCGAGACACGAGCAAGAAAAAATAAATTCTTCCTGTAACTAAAGTAATGCAATGACATGTATGCGCATTTATATATGTGTATATCTATATATTGTAAATATGTTTATATGTAAGTATTATATAACTTAGAATTATGTCTCGTAGTTTAAAACAGAAAAATTTTCGCTCTCAGCCGACGGCTCGCCAGACACGAGCAGGGGTGTTAGATTTAGGCCGGGAGTCACTCGAGAGTCGGCTGGTGGTGGACACACACGCAAAAGAAAGCATGTACTTGTGTTCGCAGGTACGTGCTTTCTCTTGCGTGCGCACGTCCCCCACCAGCCGACCCTCGAGTGACTCCCGGCTTTAAAATCTGACATCCCTGGACACGTTAACGAATATAATGTAATTTTTATAAATATTTAGTTTCTGTAATTAATATTTATAACAATCGTAGCAGAAAGTGGAAAATGTTTTGTACATTAGTTATTGCTTGGTATAATCTTATTTAATCATTTGATGATTCTGTTATTTATAATGATGTTAAGCGAAAAGTTATTGAAGCAAAAAGTTTAACAATCTACATTATGTTATATAGGGTTACCTATTTTAATGGAAACAGTTGTATATATCTTAAACTTGATGTACAAAAGAAACGTTTCAGACAAAAGTTTTATGGTTTAGAAGGGGAAAAATAATGGTAAAATTAGTTTAGAAGGGAACAAATAATGGTAAAATTAGTTTTCGAAAAAAAATATTTATTTTTGAAGTCATTCTGTACATATCTTTTCTAATTTAGGCGGACTGGCAACACATAAATTTGTTTCATTTAACTTTTATATCTTTGTTCATAAGGCCATCACAAATATCATAAAAGCTTATTCTAACACAACAGAATTATTATAGAAATATAGTAAAATGCTGATGATTTATTGTGTAATATAAATCGTACATTTTATATGTATAAAGTATCGTTTAAATCAATGTCAAATGCATATAAATAAATTTTATCATAATTTAGAATATCTAGAGCTACAGAAATATAAATTTTATAAGTTATATTTGCCAATGTACTTTAATTTTGCAGGTGCAATAAACGTTCTTTAAAAGTGATAATTTTATAATACCTACATATATATATGAATAATTTCCGTGTTATCTTTTAAAAACTTATTCTTTTAATCTTTTACAGAAAATGGTCGTTTGATTCCATCTCAACTATATATGTTTCGATTGCTCTGGATATAGAGATTTTTAAAACTAGCACAAAAGTCTATAAGCGATACCACATCAGATACAAAAAAATAGTTCCGGCTTAAAAAATAAATCATCGTTTTGTTTTTTCGTGAAGACTGTTGCTATTGCTGGTGTCCGCGTCCTCGTCCTCGTCCTCGTCCCCTGCCCCAGTAACGGTGAGGATCCGATAGTTTGACTAAAAACTGCATAAATTGATCTTTCTGTGATCTAATTCCCGACCTCTTCCTCTTCGTCGAACTGTAAAGAAATAAAAATATATAGCTACTGTGTAAGTATATTTATTAAAGCACAATAAAAATGTAATAAAGTAAATGTATATATAATATTAATTAAAATTTTACCTCTAATATTATAGTCTTTGACAGCGACAGGATCGGCGACGGGAGCGGCAGCGACAGGATCGGCGACGGCGACGGGAGCAGCAGCGACAGGATCGGCGACGGGAGCGGCAGCGACAAGATCGGCGACGGCGACGGGAGCGGCACGTGGATTGTCGAACCGATTGGCTCGGGAACGATTGCCGTTCGGATCCGCAGCGGCAACACCAACGGCGACGACGGGACGACGATTGACGATAGCGACATTGGCGACAGGACCAGCGGCGACGGGTTCGGCAACCGATAATTGAGTGGACAGTTCTCTCCACTCCATGTCGTCCATGTCGTCGTCGTCTAGTAACATCTGGAACAAAAAACTTTGTTTGTGTACAATTGAACGATAAAAATTGTTATAAAATAAAAAGACTTACGTTTTTTTTCTTTTCGTTTGCCATTGTAACGGTCAAAAGGTAAAACAAGCTCGAAAAATCGGAAGGATAACTTGGAACTGAGTCCGGTGCAGGCCTTTAACCGGTCTTCTTCTTCTTGTTTACGGGCCTCCACACGAAGGCTATTACCGTGGGTATTAAGCTCGGGTTACCGTGGGCACGTTCCCAGGAACTGCGCGGTTCACTTCCCCCTGCGGTGTGTGTCGTCCGAACACGTCCGTACCCGCACGACACGAACGGATGAGGCAACACTTCTGAAAACACTTAGCTCACCTAACGGAATGCCTGTAACCGGTGAAAAACCAAAAACAATTATGTCGGCAGCCGTTGCTACCGGCACGTAGGCGAGGCACGCGCCCAGCGCCACAGGATATCACGTGGGAAGGACTCCGCCAATGGCCTCGCAGGGTGTCGCTCATGTCGCTAGATGTGAGGCGTCTTTCAATGAAGAAATCAAAAGGTGCGTTTCCACTTAACGCTCACAACGTTCGTGAATACCATTCGTCTTTGTTTAACATTAAACAAACAACAAAGATGAAATGATTCTATGAGCGTTGCGAGCGTTAAGTGGAACGCACCCAAAGCATTTGTAGCGTCAAGTGGCTCGCAGCCATAATCAGCGCCTCACACCTAGCGACATGAGCGACACCCTGCGAGGCCATTGGCGGAGTCCCTCCCACGTGATATCCTGTGGCGCTGGGCGCGTGCCTCGCCTACGTGCCGGTAGCAACGGCTGCCGACATAATTGTTTTTGGTTTTTCACCGGTTACAGGCATTCCGTTAGGTGAGCTAAGTGTTTTCAGAAGTGTTGCCTCATCCGTTCGTGTCGTGCGGGTACGGACGTGTTCGGACGACACACACCGCAGAGGGAAGTGAACCGCGCAGTTCCTGGGAACGTGCCCACGGTAACCCGAGCTTAATACCCACGGTAATAGTCTCCGTGTGGAGGCCCGTAGACAAGAAGAAGAAGACCGGTTAAAGGCCTGCACCGAACTCAGTTCCAAGTTATCCTTCCGATTTTTCGAGCTTGTTTTACCTTTTGACCGTTACAATGGCAAACGAAAAGAAAAAAAACGTAAGTCTTTTTATTTTATAACAATTTTTATCGTTCAATTGTACACAAACAAAGTTTTTTGTTCCAGATGTTACTAGACGACGACGACATGGACGACATGGAGTGGAGAGAACTGTCCACTCAATTATCGGTTGCCGAACCCGTCGCCGCTGGTCCTGTCGCCAATGTCGCTATCGTCAATCGTCGTCCCGTCGTCGCCGTTGGTGTTGCCGCTGCGGATCCGAACGGCAATCGTTCCCGAGCCAATCGGTTCGACAATCCACGTGCCGCTCCCGTCGCCGTCGCCGATCTTGTCGCTGCCGCTCCCGTCGCCGATCCTGTCGCTGCTGCTCCCGTCGCCGTCGCCGATCCTGTCGCTGCCGCTCCCGTCGCCGATCCTGTCGCTGTCAAAGACTATAATATTAGAGGTAAAATTTTAATTAATATTATATATACATTTACTTTATTACATTTTTATTGTGCTTTAATAAATATACTTACACAGTAGCTATATATTTTTATTTCTTTACAGTTCGACGAAGAGGAAGAGGTCGGGAATTAGATCACAGAAAGATCAATTTATGCAGTTTTTAGTCAAACTATCGGATCCTCACCGTTACTGGGGCAGGGGACGAGGACGAGGACGAGGACGCGGACACCAGCAATAGCAACAGTCTTCACGAAAAAAACAAACGATGATTTATTTTTTAAGCCGGAACTATTTTTTTGTATCTGATGTGGTATCGCTTATAGACTTTTGTGCTAGTTTTAAAAATCTCTATATCCAGAGCAATCGAAACATATATAGTTGAGATGGAATCAAACGACCATTTTCTGTAAAAGATTAAAGAATAAGTTTTTAAAAGATAACACGGAAATTATTCATATATATATGTAGGTATTATAAAATTATCACTTTTAAAGAACGTTTATTGCACCTGCAAAATTAAAGTACATTGGCAAATATAACTTATAAAATTTATATTTCTCTCTGTAGCTCTAGATATTCTAAATTATGATAAAATTTATTTATATGCATTTGACATTGATTTAAACGGTACTTTATACATATAAAATGTACGATTTATATTACACAATAAATCATCAGCATTTTACTATATTTCTATAATAATTCTGTTGTGTTATAATAAGCTTTCATGATATTTGTGATGGCCTTATGAACAAAGATATAAAAGTTAAATGAAACAAATTTATGTGTTGCCAGTCCGCCTAAATTAGAAAAGATATGTATAGAATGACTTCAAAAATAAATATTTTTATTCGAAAACTAATTTTACCATTATTTGTTCCCTTCTAAACTAATTTTACCATTATTTTTCCCCTTCTAAACCATAAAACTTTTGTCTGAAACGTTTCTTTTGTACATCAAGTTTTAAGATATATACAACTGTTTCCATTAAAATAGGTAACCCTATATAACATAATGTAGATTGTTAAACTTTTTGCTTCAATAACTTTTCGCTTAACATCATTATAAATAACAGAATCATCAAATGATTAAATAAGATTATACCAAGCAATAACTAATGTACAAAACATTTTCCACTTTCTGCTACGATTGTTATAAATATTAATTACAGAAACTAAATATTTATAAAAATTACATTATATTCGTTAACGTGTCCAGGGATGTCAGATTTTAAAGCCGGGAGTCACTCGAGGGTCGGCTGGTGGGGGACGTGCGCACGCAAGAGAAAGCACGTACCTGCGAACACAAGTACATGCTTTCTTTTGCGTGTGTGTTCACCACCAGCCGACTCTCGAGTGACTCCCGGCCTAAATCTAACACCCCTGCTCGTGTCTGGCGAGCCGTCGGCTGAGAGCGAAAATTTTTCTGTTTTAAACTACGAGACATAATTCTAAGTTATATAATACTTACATATAAACATATTTACAATATATAGATATACACATATATAAATGCGCATACATGTCATTGCATTACTTTAGTTACAGGAAGAATTTATTTTTTCTTGCTCGTGTCTCGCGAGCCGTCGGTTGAGAGCGAAAATTTTTTTGTTTCAAACTACCAGATATAATTCTAAGTTATATAATACTTACATATAGACATATTCACAATATGTAGATATATACATATATAAATGCGCATACATGTCATTGCATTACTTTAGTTACAGGAAGAATTTATTTTTTCTCGCTGTATTAATGATAAATAAATTATTATCTGTCCATATTTATCACATTAAACATATCTCACGTGTTATCTCTTTCATTATCTACTGGAGCTACCAGTTTTGTCTTAATTATCTACAGAAACGTCCTCATTCTTAGGTAAAGGATTTATTAAAATAACATTCTTCTTTGATGGCATTTGTTGAACACTGCCATATATCGTTTCTTACAGTATCTTCTATGGCTCTTTGAATCTTATCCTAAATATCAACTGATGCTCTAGGTAATATTTTAATCACGAGATTCATCATTATCTTTAAAGGCGCGGGGATTTGATCCTCCAGTACAGTTTTCATGTCGTACAGATTAACCACACCTTGCGCGCTGCCTGTAGCCACAAATTGGCCGCTCGGGGACACAGCGAGCGATGCGCAAGATAAGCACCCATCATCTACAGCACGATTGATGCACGTGCGAGTATTCAGATTCCATATGTACATCTCGTTGCAGTCTACGGTTGAATAAGAAAAAAGATATTTATATACCAATCCTTAAAAATCACGTTGGAAAGTGTATACAGAAAATCGTACAAGTCTACTCACTACTGTGTGTGATAAGCGTTTTACTGTCTGGTGTAAACGCCAATACCCTACATTTCGAATTCATCTTTAGTATGCCGACAAGTTCTTTAGTAAAGCTGTGTAACAAATATATTTCGCCCAGTCTTCCGCACAAGGCTATTAATTTGCTATCAGGGGACACTTCGTAACGCTGGAAATATCAAAATATATACTGCAACCTTCAATCTACATAAATTGTTTCTGATACGACAGATCAGAAACAGAACTTCATGAATTTATCATAAAAATGTCTTCAAGAAATTACAATTATGTTGTAACATCAATATTTTGCCCCGAAAGGATGAATTAAAATTCAGCTATTAAAAGGAATTAATAAAAAAGAAACAATTAAGATATCTATTACGAAATAGGGAATTATGTACAATAAATTATGTGTGCGATTGGAAGCATTTATGGGACTAACATCAACTGGAGTTATCGCATTTTGAGTTCAATAATCCAAAAGAGGGACATTAGCTAAATCAATCGTCGAGTCAGATCCATTATAGTGTACCGTGTTATTGAGATGACGTTATCTACGAACTATTTTTATCACAAGTACGCGTTGAACGCAAGAGTATATCTTAAAACTTGATGTTGCTCCTTTACAGAGAGATATTGCCAGGTATACTGTACTGTCCTTTTCTAGAATGTGCATCAACCGCTCTGACCGCAAAGTAATAATTGTTACCCTCGGAAAACTGTAACAAGAATATTGCTCTCACAGTATTGCGATTCCAAACAACGCATGAGACACGTTTTATCCCTTTGACGAGTTATAACGTTGATGTTTCAATTTACCTGAGTCAAGGTACACGCCATAGGAGCGGAAGTGCGCGCACATGACCCACTTTCTTCCACAGTGAAGTGGTAGGATTCACACCAGCGACTTCCCGAATACGCGTACAATTGATAACTGGCGATTATCCGTTAGATTCATGCTCCAGGATAGCACTATGCCTATACGTTAAAGTTATATTAAAAATTTTGTAGCTTCAAAGTTGAATTTGAATTATTTGTACAAAATAGAGACATTATCATATAGTTTACCATTCGATACTTTTGAAATCTTTAACGATGGTGCGGGCAATGGAAGTTTTCCAGCCAGGCGTCGATGCGTAACTTGGAATGTCTGGCAGTGGCGGATTTACTTGATTTTGTATTTTGCCATTTAGGACAATAGCCTGATGCGTTTTGCGACTGAATCTGCTGTTGCGACTGCAAAATTTGTATAAATTAAATTAATGCGACGTTAGTTTTCCGATTTATATCGGCTATAAATAGTATCAGATTAGGTCTTGTGTTACTTACAGCAGTTAAATGTAATGTTATTAAAATTCAATGTTATGCATAGTTGCGGATAATCTGATCATGAACTATTTGAAACGTTACCTTAAGCTTAGGTGGAATGTATCCAATCTTTCCGATGCGAAACAAAGCAACTACTCCATTGATAGTAGCCAGTTGTAACAGATAGACGAGTCTCTTTTTGACCCATTCGCAATCAAAACCCAGAACACCATCAGACAAATCGCTATCAAAGAAACATATACAATAAATTAGTAACTTTATTGAATAAGAAATAAATAAATAATGAATACAAAGGAAATAGCCATACGGTCCAAGCTTGGATCTTAGGCAGCTCATATAATTATTTTCAATATGTATTTAATACGCGTATTTTTTCCAACATATTAGACTGCGCGCCGATTATTTGTCGGACTTAAAACACAGCTATTGTTGGAACATTAGAAATTCCCTCTCCCTTCCCTAATTAAATCGATATCGATTTAATATTAAAATCACTGTAAAGAACTTATTGCGAAAAATATTACCCCAGCCAGGGGTTCGAACCTGGAATCTCCCGCATTCCGTTCGGGGTGTCTTTACCAATTCGACTACCGGGGCATGTGGTAATATTTATCGCAATAAATAATAAAATAAATAATGTTTCCACTTCTTCCGGGAAGCATATTTTGTAAAGCAGACTTGAGAAACGATCAACATGAAAGCAGAGCGAGTACTGTATTTATAAGCCTAAAGGATTGTGCGAATCAATCCTCCCTGCGGTATCACTATGACATGACCGTTAACCTCACTCACTTTGACGCGTGTGATGATGACTCGATCGATCTCTCTCGCGATTTATTTAGAGGATAAATAACCTTACTTTAACTCGTAAGAGACGAGATTATGCGAGGCGAGCAAGCGAGCGAGAGAGAGCGTGAGTTTATTATCACGCACGAATATAGTTTACTTACGATAGTTTATCACACATTGCACGTTATCGCTGCACGAGTCCCGACTAAACGCACACATAAACATCGTAAGCATCATAACCTCGACGCGGACGGAATATTTCTCGACGACGCGGACGTTTAAAACGGCCCTATTATTTTTGTACGATGACTCGCGAGTCCGGCTCGGCGAGCTTGATCTGCAAGCCGGACTTGAACGTTTTTCACTACACACACACTCTCGTATAGTCCCGAAATTTAGCTCGTTGGGGCGCCGAACCCGGCTCGTGACATCCACCCACGAACGAGTAGAAACTAAGCTGAGCCGGACTCGCGACGTGTATGGGCCCGCTTTACGGTTATATTTATTATCCAGCCGCGTAGGTTAATATCTCACTCCGCGCTGTCACATACCCGCCGGGCCGGGGGGCGCGGGGCGCCGGCAGTGCGACTGCACTCAGACTCCGTACACCAAGTGTACCCCTGGCGATACTTCGTTGCTCTAATAGAAGATGGCGCTGCATAACGTCAAGATTGTGAAAGTGACACGCAAGTCCAGCGCCGCGACGCGCTGACACATTGTCTTTTGCGTTTGATCTACGCGGTAATAACATCGCTGTCGTGCTGTTGTATATCCGAAGTGCCGAATTACTGCCGTGCTTTGTAAAAGACGCCAAGCACGCGGGGTGTACCTCGAAAAAATCGAAGTAATATCTTTACCTCAAAAAAATCGAAGTAATATATTTGTACCTCGAAAAATCCAAGTAATATCTTTACCCTCGAAAAAATCGAAATAATATATATCCAAAAAAACTTAAGTAACGGGTGGTATACGTAATACCTTTGTACCTTAAAAAATAAGATATACTGTT
>JASTWQ010000967.1:0-49581 GCA_035220615.1 Leptothorax acervorum
CTGGGTTGCTACCATTACTGTTTTAATTCCCTAGTAGAGTTCACGAATTTTTATTATGTACATAATTTTAATTCTTAAATTTCTATTATGTACATAATGGCAATTCAAGAATTAAAATTATGTACATAATAGAAATTCAAGAATTAAAATTATGTACATAATAAAAATTCGGGAATTAAAATTATGTACATAATGAAAATTCAGGAATTAAAATTATGTACATAATGAAAATCAGGAATTAAAATTATGTACATAATGGAAATTCAGGAATTAAAATTATGTACATAATGAAAATCAGGAATTAAAATTATGTACATAATGGAAATTCAGGAATTAAAATTATGTACATAATGAAAATAAGGAATTAAAATTATGTACATAATGGAAATTCAGGAATTAAAATTATGTACATAATGAAAATCAGGAATTAAAATTATGTACATAATGGAAATTCAGGAATTAAAATTATGTACATAATGGAAATCAGGAATTAAAATTATGTACATAATGGAAATTCAGGAATTAAAATTATGTACATAATGGAAATTCGGGAATTAAAATTATGTACATAATGAAAATTCAAGAATTAAAATTATGTACATAATAAAAATTCAAGAACTAAAATTATGTACATAATAAAATTCAAGAACTAAAATTATGTACATAATAAAAATTCGGGAATTAAAATTATGTACTTAATGGAAATTTTCAATAAATATTATGTCGACACAATAAAAATTCTCTTCAATTTAAAATTTAATATAAAATCTAGGATTAAAATGACAGTAGCACATAATTCTAATTTTCAATTTTTATTATGTCATGGCATAATTTTTATTCACTGAAATTTCATTAGGTCACGACATAATTTTAATTCGTGAATTTCTATTATGTCGTAGCACAATTTTAATTCACTGAATTACTATGATAGCTTACATAATTTAAATTCCTGCAATTCTTATTATGTTACGACATAACAAAAATACATTAATATTATCTCATGACATAATAAAAATGAATTAAAATTATGTCTTGACATAAAAGTAATTCCATATTAAGCAGTATCTTTCTCCGTGTATGGCACGCCGTTTTGCTATTTATTAATAAGATTTTTGTATTTTATGTTTAAATGAATTAATTTTATGTCAAGACATAATTTTAATTCATTTTTATTATGTTATGACATAATAAAAATGGTTCCGAGAAACTATCTACTTCAGTTTAAATCAATTGTTGAATTTTTATTTAAGATTAAAAAATCTTATTAATAAATAGCAAAACGGCGTGCCATAGATTAAATTAATTTTATTAGAGTATTATAGAGAAAGAAAGACACTAAAAAAGTAATTAGATGCGAACAGTTATAAATTTTTTTTATTGATTTATTTATGATACTTGATGTCAAAATTCAATAATAAACAGTACAAATATTTTTCAATTTTATCACCAAATATTCGTATCCATTCGTTGTTCATTCGATTATGCAAAATTATGGATGTGTAACCAGGCATTATGTATATCTATGGAACCTAGTAAACCCGATAATGAGCTGCAATTGCAGATAATAGGATTAATTGATTCAATTATAAACAGTTATATTTATGATTTCTTTCAATTTATTTGATAAATTAGATATTTGCGATGTAATCTCATAAGCACATAGCAGATATCTTCTATTGGTTCTACAGAGGCAAGATTTTGTTTAATATTCTAAGATTAATGAAGTTTTGAAAATAATATGGTGCCAATTATGCACATAATACATAAAATATTACCTTTATCGCACCACACAATTCGAAAATTTATTATCATGTGTATAATTTAATATGTAAAAAAAACAACAATTTTTTATTAGTAAATTTTCAAGCTAGTTTTTTCTCATTCTTCTTATTTTATTAAAGAAAAAATAGAAAAGTTTAATCAAATTTGAACAATTAAGAATCAAAACTAAAACAGATATAAAAGCATTTTTCGTGTAGGGCATACGAGACAAATTGTACGTTTCAACAGAAATATGCAAAAATCTTAATTCTCTGTACAATGTGATTATAAAAGAGAGAAGATATTTCCTGCAACAAAAGAAATATTGAACAAAACTCGTTGATCGCATTCGATTATTCTACTCTCGTAGAGTCGTCAGGGATCGAAATTTCGCCTCGCAAAGATAAATATTATTTTTCTCAACTCGCGCTCATGTCCATGACACGTCTATCTGTTCCAAATTCTTGCAGATTCGGCATTAACATTTGCTGAACTAATCTAGCTCCTGCGCGCGTATTGTATTTCGAGCTTTTAACGAAACCCACCATGCATTTAAATTAAATCCAGAAATATCCGGAAAACTTTTGGCGAGGAGAAGGCAATCGACTGGCTCCGAAATGCAAATTCCTGCAGGCATATGTCTCTCTCTTTTCTCTTCCTTTCCTCCTCTTCTTTCTCTTTCTCTCTTTTTCCTCTCGCTCTCGCTTTCGGCGTCGCGTTAAAACTTGGACCGAGTATATCCGTCGTTTCCCCATTTTTTATATTTTTTCGTTATTGTTTTCGCTCGATTGATGCGTGACGATTCATCGTCTCTACTTCCGTGCGAGCATCTTGCAATCGCTTCAACCTAATGCACGACGGATTTTCGCGTCAACATATGGATCAGAAACGTATATATACATATAGTATTGACGTTTGACTGGTCGACAAACTGATGCAGTTTGTGTGGCTCCACTCATTGTCAGTTGATCTTACTATTGGAAACTGTCAAAAGATATAACAGATAACATACAGCGGCGCGAAAGAAACATTTCACGCAGATTGGAACAAATTTGTTTTTGAATATATTTTGAAGTCTTTCCCCAATGATGAAATTATAATCTTATAATTATGTTTGAAAAGATTTCATGTGTGAGTTTATATATTAGACTGGGGAAACTATATTGCAATTGCGTTAATTAGTACGGCCGTTAAATAAAAAAGAACATTTGCGATATCTTTTTGTTTCAAATTGGCGCAGCATTGTGCAAACTTTTTATCTTACCTCCTTTTTCTAAACGGATTAAATATAAAATAGCGCGCGCAAAATATAATATCTATAATCTTTTAAGAATTTAAAGCACAGAAAAATGCTAATAATAAACGATAAGCGCAACAAGTGCAGCACTTTGCTCAGCGAAACGATTAAGGTGGTTCATGCAGTACTTGCAAGTCAAATAGGCAACTATTTTTATTAGTGATAAATAAGTGTGATTTTTGTCCGTAAAAATCAGCATATAATTAGATTTATTATTTATGACATCTTTAATGTTATACGACCTCTACGTAATTAAAATATTGAGACAAAAGTCACTTCTTTTACTAGAGTTATGAGCATGGTCGGTATACACGACCAGTCAGCAGCACGCGTGGTAAGCAGTCTTTGTCGCCGCGATCTATATAAGCCTTTACGTACAATTGTCAAATATGAGCGAGCAGCCTCGACGTAAGGGAAGTTTCGAGACAAACGTGCACAAACGTGGTAAACGTTGAAAGTTTTGAGATAAGTATGCGCCTTACGCATCAGCTGACACGTGCGACGTTGTGAAGCTGCCGCTAGTGCCGCTCGAGTCCAGCCATCAGTTCCGTGTTGTCGATTTAGTCAATCGAAAATTACGTTTTATTATTATATGGTTCGGTCAATGAACTCGGGCTTTCGTCCAGTATCTTACAAAATGTATATTGCATCGTTTCGTCAGTTTTTGGTTCGTTCAAGTACATTTGAAGTATTGCAATTTTTGCAGCATAAGCGCTTTTGCCTCGTTTTTCGCATAGGGTCTACTCCCACCGCGTTAAATTGGCAAAGTTTACGGACATATATCTCCGGAACCAATCGGTTAAAAAATCCGAAATTTTACAGACACACTCTAGGAACGTTAACCTTTCATTTCATATCACATTTTCCGGGCTAACTACATATGACCTAAATGCATGAACCACCTTAAAGGTAGCTGCCTTTACTCCGAACTAGTTTTTTGTCTTCTTGCGCTTTATGTAAAAATGAGGGTATTTTATCTTGAACGTTTCTTTGAACGCTATAAATGACGCTATAAAGCCTCGTCCGATCAATCGACGACTGTTCCGCGGATATTGAGAATAAATCAGGATTGTTCAATTCGGAAGAAACCGATATGTACGATAGTGATCTTAACGCTCCACCGGACTTGCAGAATGTCTGAAATACAAGAAAAATATATTTCACATGACACGCAAACTTATTGTCGCTGAATTCTTAAATAAATTCAAGTAATCCTCGATTACTCAACGGTGCGGAAAAAGGACAAATAAATCTTATATCTTCTCACAAGTGTCTACTCGAGAATCGGAATTCGAAAGCGCGGATTAGCAATGCTCATGATCTCCGTTTATATTCGCACACCTATTCCCGTAATTAAGTTTGTTAAAATGTAGTTTAATATAGGATACAATAGAAATGCAGATATTCTTTCCCTAACAAAGATTGCTTAGTCAAATGCATATACTCCGCTAATCAATCATACGAGCTCGGGGACTCAATCCGATATTCGAATGTCTAATGTCAAAAGTTATTTTAAAGGGAACTTATTCGCGTAGGACAAATTTAAACTTGGTTGGAACTACAAAATTCATGGGTGATTCACTTGCACGTGTACGATGGAAATATAAATTATTCCAGCGTTCGAATTTGCGCACTTGGTCGTTAAAACAATATGCGGCGTATTTGGTTAACCATAGATAGAAAAACAACACGTATACCTACAACGGGTGCTGCGAAAATATCGTTAACAATTAATGACGATTCGAATTTCACGCGACAGCATGAAATTCCTTGTGTCCAAGTAAAAAATATTCTCTCAGCGTTTCACGACAAATAATCATAAATCAAACGTACAACATTGCGATATTCTTTGGATATTCTTAAAGATTCTCCGAAAGAAATACGAGCGTCTGAAAGTCTGTATCGTCTCGTCGATGATATACGTTTTCCTCTTTTATCACTGTTGCCGTCGCATAAGATTCGCATCTTCTTGACAGAAAAATACCGCCGTTCAGCTCACGTTTGTCGTGCTGTTATTGGTCGCGCAATTGCGGATATAAACATCACCGACTATTAAACGAAAGCGCAACTCGCGTTTAACGCGCAATGACAAAATACCTCGCGTTCAAACGAAGCGAAAAACAAACGTTTTGGGGCAAGCGTTTTCTACTGGAACAACTGAAACGTGCAAAATTGAAATTCTTATTAAAAGGGCAGCAACGTCATCCGTGCTTTAACTCCGCTTGAACTCCGAGCGTTGGATGTTGTGAGTACTATCTGATCTATGGATTTTTGTAACATAGAGCACTTCAAATTAATTCATTTTTCCTAATTATTTAAAGCATATAAATTTGTAAATACGCTTTTAAAAATTTGACCCGCATAATTATAATTAATAAGTAGTAGACTAAAATTCATTAAGCATGTATTTCATGAATTTCAAATATTTGGAAAAATTTAGCGAAATTCTCGCATATATAATATAGGAAATAATGTATTTATAATATACAGTAAAACATAAAATATATGAGATAAATGTTTTACGAAATTAAAGAATTTTTAAATCGACCTAACTAACTGTGTAAATAAATATTTTACATAAACGATATTTATTTCACATTTGTTATAATATATTATAAAATAATATAATTTTTATAAAAAATTTTACACATTTTATTATTAGCATGCAATTTTTCTGATTACTTACGCAAAGTAATAACAATGTAAGCGCGAATTACTAACATAACTGAATATGAAGACAAATTAACAATAATATTGCCTCCAATTTGCATGAATATTGCTTCAGTCCTGTTTAGCACGTAAGAGCGTAGGTATTTTTCACAATTTTATCACCGTGACAAATCCTTGCGGCTGAATATTCTCTCCATGCACGATCTCTGAGCGCGATTGAGGGGATCTTGACGTTCGACGATTCCCACCTTGTCGCGGGGCAAGGAGGATTAGAGCGAGAATCTTGGTTGGCGAGCAAATCGAGCGGGTTCCCCGCGTAGCCCACTGCAGGAGCTCGACCTTATATCCATTGAAAACTTACCTCGACGAGTTCTTGGATAATGGAGATAAACACGAAAGTTGTTGGCGAAATCGGTTGCCAAGAGATCATCTTTCGAATGTTCAGTTACAAACGCTTAGACATCGCGTCGTGCACTCGCAATGGCGGTTCTCGCGCGCAAAGAGAGTATTACCTTTATGATTCCGTTAGAGAGGAAACCAGGGGCAAATGCAGACAGGCCAGGGTTCTCTTGGGGGATTCCCCCAGGGAGGGACTGGCAGGAAGCATTAGATCACTGAGCAGGAAGGATGCCAGGCTGACAGTGCAGCTGCTGACAGATCATGGTGTCCCGAACTACCACATGTACAAGTTGGGCTGTAGTAATACACCCGACTGTACACTTTGTGGGGAAGAGGAGGAAACAAGCCTCCATATTCTTAGCCAATGTCCGGCATACGCCAGGCAACGACTCCCTTACGCTCGGCTCATCCTTTCTGGATCCCGAGCAGATAAGACAGCTACCGGTGAAGGACCTGATTCGCTTTTGGAGGAAAACAGGTCTCCCCTAACTGGGAGGCTGTTATTGCAGCGGGGAGGCACAATGGACTCGGTCTGCGTGCCGCCAGTAGGTCTTCGTTGGAGGACCACCCCCCAGTCTTATTATTATTATTATGATTCCGTTAAGGAAGGACGTGTCGGTTGAAAATGTAATAGAATAGCTGGCCAGAATAGTGGGTTGATATCAATCTCTTGTCACGTCATTAAATCAATTTCGCGATATAACACATAATTTTTTTTAAGTTATATCTTAATAAATTTAAATACTGACATGCTGTACAAGTAAAAATTAAAATATTTACCGGGTCTGTTTAATTCATGGATTTTTATTATTAATTACAGTACCAAATGTTTTTTATACACCATTATTAAATACAATTGAGAAATTTCATATGTAACTCCGCGATATTAAAGAAAATTTAAAAAAAAAGGAATTATTAAGTGATATATTAAAAAGTTATTTTGCTGCTTCGTTACAAATGAGGTAAAAATATGATTGTGCTCAGAACGGTGCACTATTGCGATAAAGAATTCAATAAAAGAGAGACTGAAGAGTATTGATTTATATGGTTAAAATAGAGCATACACATGAATAAATCGGTTATACTTATCGAAGCATATGCTTTAAGAAATAAGTAAAGATATAGAGCATTCCCTTAAAGCATTTGCTTCTATTAGTACGAAATAGACAAAAATTCTGTGAGAGAATGTAAGAAAGAACACATTTGTATGGCTAAATATCGACATCTTTTTTTACTACGACGAAATTTACAAGTAAGTATTTCAGGATAAATTCTTCGTGGTAAATGTGAAAGATTATTCATGACTAGCATGTGTTTTAGAAGCGCCGTTATCTCATGCTTTTACTTTAAAAAGCTAATGCTTCCGTCTCTATCTACTATTATACCTTCTGCTAAAAAGCATTTATCTCGCTCTTATTCCCATATCGACTCATTTTGCTTCCTCATAGAGGAAGCTTTGTTTTCGTAAAAAAATTTTTTTTTTAGTTGCCGCTGCCAATGTGTTCAGAATGTTCTAAAACGTCGAAAAATAGCTATTTTAAAAAATGTCGGTATGTGTGTATGTATGTCTGTATGTCTGTATGTCTGTATGTCTGTATGTCTGTATGTCTGTATGTCTGTATGTGCCAAATTTACTGAAATTTCTATAACTCCAGAACTGATCAACCAAATCTTAACCAATTATATATGAAATAGGGGTAGAAAAGACTGAAGAATATAATAGAATTAGAAAAATTGCGAATATTTTAAAATTTTAACCTTTAAGGGCTACATCTCAAGTCTCAATAATTGAGATTTTTCATAAATTGATGTTTTTTGACAATTTAGTATTAATTATTGGCAATTTTTCTAATTATATTATATTCTTCAGTCTTTTCTACCCCTATTTCATATATAATTCTTTAAGATTTGGTTGATTAGACTCAGCTTCATAAAGCTTCTATGTATGTACGAATTCTTCGAAATTTGAAATATCAATAAAATTTTAAAGAAATTATATATGAAATAGGGGTAGAAAAGACTGAAAAATCTAATAAAATTAGAAATAGCCCGATATCTCAAAATTAATGGAAATTAGAGCAACATTTAAATCTTAATGAATTTTCTATCTATCTATATAAAATAGAATGTCTGTATGTCTGTATGTATGTCTGTTCTTTATACACTCTTAAACTATTCGACCGATCTGGACGAACTTTTGCACAGTTACTCTTTACATCTTTGCGCAAAACATAGGCTACTACGGAACCTCGATTATTCACTTACCGATCAGCTACTTTATTCCTTGGTTTTCCCGGGCGTTTTTTCGGGAATTTTGAGATTGCTCGCTCGCGATGTATGCACAGAACTTCGATATTTCACTTACCGATTACCGATTTTATCCCTTTGTTTTCCCGGGCGTTTTTTAAGTCTGTTTGTTCTTTATACACTCATAAACTATTCGACCGATCTGAACAAACTCTTGCACAGTTACTTGCACACTTACCGATCAGCTACTTTATTCCTTGGTTTTCCCGGGCGTTTTTTCGGACATTTCGAGATTGCTCGCTCGCGATGTACACAGAACCTCGATATTTTACTTACCGATTACCGATTTTATCCCTTGGTTTTCCCGGATATTTTTTGCAGAGAAATATCGAAGTTCTGTGTACATCGCAAGTTTTTCTAAAAATTAGAAAAATGTAAAAAATGAGCTTTCGGCAAAATCGAAAAAGTGTTCTCCTAATATGAGAGACCACGGGAAATCGCTAATAAAGTGCAAAATACATTATATTGCAATTAGAAAACTTTATTTAAAGTTTCTTAAAGATAAATGTAATGGAGAAGCATAATTGTACCTAATCTTTCCCCTCTACCCTTCCCCCCTTCGTATAAACCTTACCTTAACGTAAATTTTATTATTGTACAATAATTTTCATACTCCAGCAACCCAGATGTACCCTGAGTATCTCATGTTACGAGCCCCACGCCTTGCGGTTTTGCGATCACCAAATCTAATCTCTACAATTGAACAACTCAACATATCCCGTATTGCTTCCTCATAGAGGAAGCTTTGTTTTCATAAACTTCGTATATGGACCTTTGATCGCATATAAAGCTAGGTTTAATCAACCAAATATTAAAGAAAAATATATGAAATAGGGGTAGAAAAGACCAAAGAAAAAATTGTTTTATAGTTTTTGACGCCAATGTGTTCAGAATGTTTTAAAACGTCGAAAAATCGCCATTTTAAAAAATGTCGGTATGTGTGTATGTATGTCTGTCTGTATGTGCCAAATTTACAGAAATTTCTATAACTGCAGAACTGATCAACAAAATCTTAACCAATTATATATGAAATAGGGGTAGAAAAGACTGAAGAATATAATAGAATTAGAAAAATTGCGAATATTTTAAAATTTTAACCTTTAAGGGCTACATCTCAAGTCTCAATAATTGAGATTTTTTACAAATTGATGTTTTTTGACAATTTGGTATTAATTATTGGCAATTTTTTCTAATTATATTATATTCTTCAGTCTTTTCTACCCCTATTTCATATATAATTCTTTAAGATTTGGTTGATTAGACTCAGCTTCATAAAGCTTCTATGTATGTACGAATTCTCCGAAATTTGAAATGTCAATCAAATTTTAAAGAATTATATATGAAATAGGGGTAGAAAACACTGAAAAAATCTAATAAAATTAGAAATAGCCCAATATCTCAAAATTAATGGAAATTAGAGCAACATTTAAATCTTAACGAATTTTCTCTTATACATATAAGTACCTGACGTCTGTCTGTATGTCTGTATGTCTGTCTGACCGCGAACTACTCATTCATTAATGGACCAAATTTTAAAGAAGTGTACATAAAATAGGGGTAGAATTTCCTGGGGAGTGCCATAAAGTATATAGTTTTTCGTTACCGATCTTTTTGGAAGGCGATTACGATATTCTTCCAATTTTTCAGGAATTAATTGACCGAATCTCAGAGAATTGTATATGAAACGGGGGTAGAATTTTCCGGGGAGTGCCATAGAGTATATAGTTTTTCGTTACCGATCTTCTTGGAAGCGGGTTACGATATTTTTCCAATTATTCCGGAAATAATTGACCGAATCTCAAAGAATTGTATATGAAACGGGGGTAGAATTTTCCGGGGAGTGCCATAAAGTATATAGTTTTTCGTTACCGATTTTTTTGGAAGGCGGTTATGATATTTTTCTAATTTTTCAAGGAATTTAATAATCCTTTAATCTCTGTCTGTCTGTCTGTCCGCAAACTATTCATTCATTAATGGACCGATTTTCTTGAACCAGGTGTCAAAATTTTTCTAATTTCTTGGAGATGATTATCATGGGGTTCAATTTTTTGTTTTACAGATTTTCTTGAAAGTGGTGCCAAAATTTTGCTAATTTTACGGGGATTGCGATTATGGGTTTAATTTCTTTTAAAAGAAAGCTTTCTTTATCTATATAATTACCTAATACCGATTTTCTCGAAACCGGTGCCAAAATTTTTCTAATTTTTCGGGGATTGTGACAATGAATTTAATTTCTTTTAGAAAGTATTTTTTTATAAAAAAAATCTAATAAAATTATAAATAGATCGATATCTCAAAATTAATGGAAATTAGAGCAACATTTAAATCTTAACGAATTTTCTATTTATCTATATAAAATAGAATGTCTGTATGTTTGTATGTATGTCTGTTCTTTATACACTATTTTCTTGAAACCGGTACCAAAATTATTTTAATTTAGCAAAATTTTGGCACCGCTTTCAAAAAAATTGGTAAAACAAAAAATCGAATCCCATGATAGTCATCCCTGAGAAATTAGAAAAATTTTGGCACCTGGTGCAAGAAAATCGGTCCATTAATGAATGAGCAATTTGCAAACAGACAGAGAAAATCGGTAAAACAAAAAATCGAACCCCATGATAGTTATCCCCAAGAAATTAGAAAAATTTTGGCACCTGATGCAAGAATCTCTCTCTCTCTCCCTCTCTCTCCTTCTCTCTCTCTCTCTCTCTCTCTCTCTTTTTCTCTACTACAAATCTTATCAGTCTCTTATCAGTCTCAAAATAATTCCGACATCATCGAATACTGCAATCGGGCTTTGATTTTTCGTCGCATGGATCACCTCGTCGTAGAACATGGAATGGATCGTAATCAATCGATCGGTTAGCATGTCCGTGAAAAATACATTTTGCCATCTTCCATCTATGGCGATAATTGTGCATCAGTTTTGTGTATTTTATAAATGGTATTTACTCAATCATACATGTTTAACATATACATTAGCATAGAAAAAGCGATTGATATATAATATGGAAAAAATTCAAAATTTATGAATTATTTATTTCTAAAAAAGGGGTGAATAATAAGCGAATTACACGAATAATAAATAAAAAGTTCAATATTTTGCTAACAACTACATGATATCTGTTTTAAAGTTGTATATAGCGTTAAGCGTTTGTAGTTTCTAGTTTAGTTTAGTTTAGTTCTATAGATTGTTTATAATCTAATTCCTAAGAGAGAGAAACTTACAGTTAAAATATTCGTAAAAGCAACATATGTCAAGGTCAAGGTCGTTTATGCCTTTCAATACTCAAAATAACTGCTATATTTGTCAAACTTTTTTTGTTTATAACTTTTTAATAAACAACGACCGCCGACTAAAACCTTCTGAAGGTCACTCAGGAGGGTGACCTTGACAACATATGTCAAGGTCAAAGTAATCCGAGCTGTGTAAGTTATTGTAAACTTTTACCTTCCGTTTCTTTCTAGCTTTATCCGCAGAATTAAAATTATATCCATATCGCTTAAAAACATTAAAATCAATTCTCCCTCGTCATTTGCATCTTCTAAGTAGTAAGTATCGATTGGTATGCAAACATAAGCAATATTCGGAGACATACCCCAAGTTTGCTTTTACGAAAAAAAAAACAATAAAAAAGTTAGCGCTCAACAGACACGATGGAAGTACCTGCCTCGCGTCAGAAAAGAATTTACCGAAAGTCGAAGACGAAAGCGGAGGGGATTTTCGTGAACGTGATGGTTTTATCGGAAAACTTTTCGGTAGTATGGCAATTTCCCTGTAATTTTATAACGCGTTACGCGTGCGGGAAATACGCGCTGGAGGCTGTAACGCACTCTGGGAGAAATTTTGACCGTTATTTTTGTAGTTAAGCAACTTAGCATTTTGGTTAGTGCCCCTTAAGTAAAAATTATCTTTGCGTAACTGAATATCGACAGAACTAATTGAAAGAATTGACTAGTATAAATCTTAAACATCTTTGACATAGATAGAATAGCTAATTGCGATTTTTAGTTACGCGGGGTTAACTAGAAATCTCGCTTAAGAGAGAACTGTGACGTCACAGATGAGGACAGAACGTCATTCTAAATCTTAATTACGTTTTTGCAAATGTCAGTTGTCGGTGGAGAAAGTTTAGTTAATCATCTTACAAATGCGATTACCTTAACTCATATTCATAATCTATATAACTTGGTTAACCAAATTAAAATTAACATTATTTGTATAACTTAAATTTGTGGATGTAAAATTTAGAAATTTGGAGAGTGAAACTGAATTGTGGTTGTTAAGTAATCCCAGTATACGTTCTATCGCGCGAGCTCAGAAATGTAAGTTTTAGAATAGGTAGTTACTGTAAAATAGATTGTTAGCTCAGCGTTAGCGTACTAGGCTACCATTCCGAAATCTTAGGTTCTTAGGTTCGAATCCCGTCAATGCGTGCGTTTACAAAAATTGTAAAACAATGCGTAATTGTAAATAATAAAATAGAATATATGCGAAACCATGAATACAGATTAATTAATAAATAGAAAAAATAAGAACTATTTACAAAAAAAAAATTTTTTTTTCGTTAAAATATCCGTAATAGTCGTTGTCTAACTGCATGAGATGTGCAATTACTGCAACAGCAATTCGATGATAAAACTATGTTTGGAAGACTCGAGATGTCTTCTCATAACCAACACTCCCACTTGCTTAAGTCAATTTTTAGGTTTTTTAACTGATATTATTCCTCTGACATCATCATTTTGATGACGTATTTCTAGTCCAAATACGAGGTTATGTAAAATTAGTGTTACGAGCAATCCCAATTATTTGATTACTAGTCGTGGGCCTCAAAATGGGTTGCTTAACTGTCTTTTTTTCTCCCAGAGCAGAAGCGGCTGTCTATCTGCAAGGTTACACGCGTCGCATTGATACGTATGTATTATACATACGTTCCATCGCAAAAAAGCATGCGCTAAACGTGATGCTTCGATATGCGACGATAGGTAATACAAAAAGTGTGCAAGTAGAAACTTGCACATTGCTTCCTCATAGCTTTAAAGTGTGCAAGTAGAAACTTGCACATTGCTTCCTCATAGTTTTTAAGTGTGCAAGTAGAAACTTGCACATTGCTTCCTCATAGTTTTTAAGTGTGCAAGTAGAAACTTGCACATTGTTTTCTCATAGTTTTTAAGTGAGCCAGTAGAAACTTGCACATTGCTTTCTCATAGTTTTTAAGTGAGCCAGTAGAAACTTGCACATTGCTTTCTCATAGTTTTTAAGTGAGCCAGTAGAAACTTGCACATTGCTTTCTCATAATTTTTAAGTGAGCAAGTAGAAACTTGCGCATTACTTAATCAACATTTTATTTCGCTTATAAAGCTTCCTCTATGAGGAAGCCAAATTAAAGAATATTTACTAATAATTGTACATCAAATAAAAAACAAGCTTCCTCATAGAGGAAGCTTTATAAGCGAAATAAAATGTTGATTAAGTAATGCGCAAGTTTCTACTTGCTCACTTAAAAATTATGAGAAAGCAATGTGCAAGTTTCTACTGGCTCACTTAAAAACTATGAGAAAGCAATGTGCAAGTTTCTACTGGCTCACTTAAAAACTATGAGAAAGCAATGTGCAAGTTTCTACTGGCTCACTTAAAAACTATGAGAAAACAATGTGCAAGTTTCTACTTGCTCACTTAAAAACTATGAGGAAGCAATGTGCAAGTTTCTACTTGCACACTTTTTTGTATATTACACTCATTTGTCGGCTTGCATCTGTTTCTGGTTTTATTTTATACCCCGATAAATTTTCCCTCGTCGGAAACTATACAACTATCGACCACGCGGTCGCTCGCAAACGTCACTGATTATTATTAATTAGCGACCCGCGGTGGGTGGTGCATCTGGCGCGTTATTAATCCAAGAAAGATGTCGAATTTTGATAAACGCTCGACACCGAAAAGCGAATGGCGGTAAATATTCGTCATCGGAACGGTTCAACGCGTCCGCACGTTTCACGAGCCAGCGAAGATTTCGGTCGCACCAGCTATTTCCGACGTGTCAGAGGCGAGAGGGGAATATTTTTTTGCACAGGTCAATTTAATGTCTTTTCATTAGTTAGCGTTATTTTTTCCCGACGATCTTATCTAATACACGGATCGATTAGACACTCGATTAGTACGTTTTGTTCGCGCGTTACACGTGCTGTCGGTAATCCGAAAAATATGTATACACATTATTTAACTTGATGACACTAATACAATTAAAAATACTTGCATTATTATTCGAAGCTACTATTTTGAGTTATATATTATTTTTACAGAGTATTTACTTTTACTTCCCGTAAAAATAACATGCGACTTATTTTTATATGAAAAGTTTTTATATATCATTTTTCCTTTGATCAAAAAATATTTGTGCGATTTTCCCTCACCTTTTCAATTAGCATTATTTGTAATTTCTTCTGACAAATATGAATAAATTTATATCTAGAATTAAAGTAGCTCGCGAAAACATTCTCATAGTAACTCACGAAAGTATTCATATATAGTTTTTTATTTAATATATTTTTTAAAAATTGATTATGCATATAAGAAAATTATTTTTTTATATATAAATAAAATTTAAATCAAATAATATATATATTTATTATAAATATATTATTAATATAGTATTTACAGTTGTAAATTATTGAACTTATTGGAAACTATTAATAGAATTTATTGCCAGTAACTGATTGTGAGTTTCTATCAGTATAAATTGCCATATTTTATTCGCTGACACTTCACAAGAATCGTAGGTAACTGTATTTCATACACCTTGATGTAAGCAGAAAGTCAAAAAAGATGGCAGATACTAGATACTATTTATACTCGAAGGAGCATAATAACGCTCGTGCGTATAAGGATGGTACACACGTGCCTACGTATATAACAAACTTTATTACATGTAGGGGACAGTCGGTCATAACTCGACTTTGTAATTTAAACTCTCTTGAGTATGAACAGCTCACTAGGTTTATAACGGCAGTAAAAATAAATGTAATGTAAAACATGATCTTTATCTAGTCGTTGACACGAAAACGCAAACAAGTATATCGCGGTGATAAATTTTACATTAACAAATAAAATTTTTTGTTTGTATAAATAATAAACTCAGCCAAAGTGAAGATACACGACAACTTCATCCTGCTTACATTTTGCTCGTCTATGATCTTGCGATGTGAAAAGTATTGAAAAATATATTTTATCTTATATGTATATGTAATATATAAAGACTTTATATTACATTATATGGCGGCTGTGAAGAAAAAAGGCAATATTTCGTTATTTTTTATTAAATAATATACTTTGATTATCCAAATGTCTGAGATTGTATTGTAACAAATAAAGCGCTATTGTACAAGACTTAAAGATGCGGAGGGTTGCTCATTTAAGTATCATAGCGATATCCTCAAAAGTCAGGATTCTCGTGAGAAAAGAGTTCTCGCTTGAGCGAACGAAATGTCGAGTAAGCATAAGAATTGACGTGGGTATTGATAATCAGAGACGTTCTCGCATTCTAGACTTCGGGTCACGGACGCGTCTTACGGGAAGGAAGCCTTTGGTATTGAAATTCGGAAGGGCTCCAAGATTGCCTCTCGAAAAAGCAGCCGGAAATCGTTTTATAGGCAGACGGTGATATATAGCATCTAAGGTGTTATATTATCGGTTTATCGCGGGATTCGCCAATTGTCACATTTTGCATGAGCTGGAAATATATTACGGATTGAACTTGAAGATTGGCTGATATCGTTTAATTAGTCAAATAAGAGGTTTTGTATTTTATATGTGCGCGATGTTAAAGAGATCGTAAATGCAAAACTGAAGTTTTACATTTCAATTTGATTGAAAGAAAATTTCAACAGTTGCATGTGTTATCGGAAGATTTTATCCTACTTGCAAATCGGGTACTCTTTAGGCGTCTATAAGTAAACGTTATCGATACCCACTCATTATATTCTCCAATTACGATGTATCAATTTGGCGCTCTACCATTAAACTGTAATCTGAACTTGATCAATCATCCGCGTTGCAAGCTAAGCGCAGGAAATGAACTTGCCAGATCGCAGATTTTGTGAGAAAGGAATGCCCCTAGGAATCGATGAGGTGTTCACCGCCCCGATCTAAATTCCCGTCCGGTGACCACTGATACATTTTAAATGGAAAAAGAAAACTCGTAAATTTAGTATGTAATCTACGGTTTCCTATTTTTGTTACGAATTATATTATAAAGTTGCTAATTATAAAATAATACCTGTTATTTTTACAAACGATCATTTTCCTAAGATAAAAGGATGCATGATTATATCAAAGATAATATTTATATTTGCGAAAAATATTCTTTATCAAAGATAAGTGAAATACGTGTCAAGTGGAATCGAATGTGAGACAGGTGGGATCAAAATAAAAAAATAGATCAATAAAACGATGTCTCACAGGAATCGCGATACGCGCGCAGTCGTAACATCCGGCGACCATCGTCAAAGGCCTGGATCACATTTTGGAGGGCAAAGGGAAACCGCTGTAACCAGCAAATCGGCCACGGCCAGAGGAGACCGTCCGCCAGATACGTCCATTTGTTTTCTCGTACCAGCGTTAAAAATAGCACATAACCGTCACTATGTGAATTTCCCTATTCAGTGGGAGACAATGTTGAGAAGAGGAAGGAAGGCTGAAGAGAGGGTAAAAGAGATAGAAGGTAGGGAGGCTGAGAGAGAACGGGGCTTCTATATCTTCGCCGCCGACTCCGTACACCTGTTGATGGACGTTCCGCCTACACTCTACAGGATCAAAGAGATTCCATTGCCGTTGCCGAAATATGCTCCTGGGAGGACTTTCAACGATGCCCCGTTGAATAGTAAGGCGACTCAAAAGCTAGCCGCGTTACTTGAAAATTCGAGCAACTGAGAAATCTTAGCGCTCAGAGGTGTGGATGCTTCGCAGAATGCTGACGAAATAACATATAACATCTCGGGGATTTAAATATCAGAGAGTCTCGGCGATGTCGAATATTGAGTCTGTAAAAAAATGATTGCTGAAAAGTCTGTTTTATGCTTTTTGGGTTTTTAGAATATAAAATAACAATTAAAATAGTTCTTCGTGGAAAAATTGTATAAGATCAAATTGTATAGGCGACATTTGACATTAAAATATCAATATAAAAGAGAGAATCACATCTAATCTCTCCTCTCTTAATCCATCTCTCCTTCATTATGCCATTAATGGAATTCAGTAATTTTGTTAACCGTTTCTTTAAAATGTCAATTAATTCAAATAAATCCTCTGACAGATATTAAAATATATTTCCAGCGTGAAAGAAGCGGAAGTTGCTCACTGCTTCTTCTCTCGAGAAATTAGTTAAAAGTTCCTCGGCAGTCTTTTCCCCGACTCTCGGGGTGTCTGAATTTTGGATTGGATTGCTCAGGACATGTCGAGTTTTCACTGTGACAGCGCTAAGTGGATTACAATGCGCTTTGGGAGATTAGAATTTCCAGCTTAATTACAAATAAAACACAAAATGGCATTTATTCTAGTTTGCGGCTTTTCTCGATGTTCCCCGTGTTAAATAAAAAACTTTCACGCAAAAAATATTATTTTTTTAATGATTAATTTGTTTGAAAATATTTCGCTATTTGGGAACCGCAAGGACGATAACTGATAAATATTTGCGCGTATATACTTGTATGAAATTTACGTAAATTGAGACTTGTACAGGTTTGGATTGCATATTATCTTTCAATTCTCACATACAATATTTTAAACATTTTAAAAGCAACTCTTTTTTTCTCTCGAAAATCTAACAATATGAAATATATCAAAAGAGTTTCTCAAAATTGAAATCAAAAGCATACTGTGTCTTCTTGGCAAATATCGGCAATCCCAAGAGTGGTGGTTAAAATCGTTTGAAACGCATCTTGAAATGAGACCACATTTTGTTGTCTATATTCTTTTGTTTTCTTTCTTCTGACAAAATATCGTCTCGTGGAAAAAGATATAAACCCGATAAAGTCTTTATTGAGTCTGCACGTGGACACGCAAAACAAGAGCAGCGAGAGGCAAGATGCGAGGACGAGGTCAAACAATCACTCGCAGCACTGTTCAAAAACATTTTTATTTTGACGATACAGGCGGAGAAGTTTTATAATGGGCCGGATTAAGAGAGGAAAGAGAGGAATGACGAGAATTAACAGCGGCCAGACGTTCATTGTACAATTGCTCGGGGCCATGTTTCCTCTAATTGGTTTCTTACTTGGCGACCGAACTTTTCGATTGGATTTCCGGAGAATTTCGTGAGAGTGCGACGGAATTCGAACGTCGCGAGACGTTTAACTGTTCACAAATCGTGAATGTAAAGTTCTGAATATTTCATATTTTTTACAGCTATATCGTCCTATTACAGAATAGAACTTTAGCCATTGTTCGGTAATGTTCATAAAAAATTCCTCAGCAGCAATCACTTCAATTTTTTTCAAAAGACTATTTTAGATAATTATACACAATTTTGTGATATACCGTGGTTATTAATATATTAGTTATAAATAACATAGCTATCAAGTAAAATCTTTCAAAGCATCTATCAAAAGTAATTACTTTCAAAATAAGGATTTCCCTTGTTAAAGCGGTAGTACAAGTTAAACCGTTAATTTTGGTTTACAATATGGCACATGCAAATGTCAATTTTCATTACCTAACGTCATTATATTATGCTTCCAACTCTATTTTCAATAACTAAACAGTGTAATTATGTTATGAATAACAGAGTAAATTTCGTTGTACGGAAAGTTATAAATATAATTTATTTACCTATATACTAGAAATTTGTTTATAAATGTCCGAATATGTCATGATGCTGAATCATTATCCATAATCGGATATTTAACGTCCGAATTGACCACGAAACACACGACAGATTTTTCGTAAGATGTAGAGTAAATTTTGGTAATTTTTGCATGATACGCGGGTTTATTGAACATTCTAAAGTTACGTTGCCATAAAGTTTTCGAGTTCTCGACACACAAACCCGTAAGCCATCAGTCACGGATTAGACGAGACTGAAATCTAAGGGCTCAGACACAATGCGAGGAATAAGGAACAAGGAATAGATATTAATAGTCGCATCCTTTTTCAATGCACGTCTATTGAAAAAAAATGCGACTATGAATTCTATTCCTTGTTCCTTATTCTTTGCATTGTGTCTGAGCCCTAACACCGGCTAATACCACCCCGGCGATCTCTGACAACGTGACTGAATTTCAGTGCGATTTCCGGATCGGTTCACGCATGAGTGTTACTTAATACGTGTATTGCGTGCGAATAGTTTGACAGTTTTATCGTATTTGCACAGATATAAACGATGTTGGATCCAATAAATATCTATAAATATTGAGTCTGTAAAAAAATGATTGTTGAAATGTCTGTTTTATGCTTTTTTGGGTTTTTAGAATATAAAATAACAATTAAAATAGTTCTTCGTGGAAAAATTGTATGAGATCAAATTGTATAGGCATGACATTTGACATTAAAATATCAATATAAAAGAGAGAATCACATCTAATCTCTCCTCTCTTAATCCATCTTTTTTTCATTATGCCATTTAATGAAATTCAGTAATTTTGTTAATCGTTTCTTTAAAATGTCAATTAATTCAAATAAATCCTCTGACAGATATTAAAATATATTTCCAGCGTGAAAGAAGCGGAAGTTGCTCACTGCTTCTTCTCTCGAGAAATCAGTTAAAAGTTCCTCGGCAGTCTTTTCCCCGAGGGATTCTTCTATATCGAACCTTACCCATACTTCAGTAATCAATTGTGCTTAGCATCTTTCTCGACCTAAATGGGGTCGGAATTATAAGCCCGGGGTAAAATCGTACTATTCAAATTTTCCTCATCGTTCCTGCTTCTCTTTGCAGATATCTTTATTTTCACTCGGCCGTCCGGTCCTTTCATCTCTATTTTGCGCAGGAAAGTGGTTTTATTAGTGATGTAAAGCTGACGGAAAAACAGACTGCGTATAATCGTACTTTGGTTAAGGGAAGTCGGCTCCTTCTATTAATCCGGGAATAACATATATTGTATAATATTAAATCGCGTTATGCCCTCTCTCGGGGTATTAAATTATAAGCATGAGTAGTTATGCACATATATTTGCGGCAAATATGGCAGTTAATGTAGAAGTGAATTTCACACTTTATCAAGCCGGTTTGAACATACCTTTCATGGGACATCATAAGTAACAACGGCACTCGTGACATCAGCGTCATTAACTTTCATTCCTACATGATTAACATGTCTGAGAAAACATATACGCAAATACTTGGATGAAAATAAAGTGGTGGCCGCGTTCCGGCCATATTTTGGCTGTGTGCTTTTATTCGTTCTGACACAGTTACTACCAAGTTTGGCCATGATGAATAATTAATCGACAAAAAAACATATCGGACACTCTTTTCTTCTACTTATGGACTTACATCGGTACTCTCCGATAAAAAGCGTGGTTGCGACAAAGGCTCTGTACAACCAAATTCTACCATGAATTTCTACATCAAAAACTTAATACAGATTAACTTTAATCCCGGTTTAACTTACTATTTATCTTTATCTAATTCTTATAGAATTAAACAAAAATAAAAAGTAAAAATTATACCGGAATTGAAGTTTTTCATTCAAAAGATGCAAGGTCTGGGCTATAGGGTGATACCATTCTTTATTCACCCTACACAGCCCGGATCTTGCACCTTCCAATTTTTATCTCTGGTCATCTTTAAAAGATGCAATTTGCAGGAAAAGATATGACAAAGACAAAGAAGTCATTATAGCTATAATAAGAAAATAGCTAATTGTAAGAGATTGTTGCAAAATAAACGTTCTAAACGCGGCGAATAATACAGTCATTTCGCTAAGTTGTCATGCGTGATACATGTTTTCAATATCGTCATAGATTTGCGGATTGGTATGCAAAGAGTTATGCTAAATTGTTGATCGCAATCAATTAATTTGCATTAGCCGCAGCATAAGAGAAATTCTCTCCATTTCCTGCTTTGACCGGTGCAAACCCGAGAACAAGCACCTCATGGGGCTATTTAAACATCCCAGTACACTGTCAAAAAAGTGAAATTCATGTTACAGTAATTTTTTTTTTCTTTTATTGATCGATAATCTACCTTTCGTTTGAAGGTTCCGAGACCTCATCCGGCGTATAATAGAAAAAGTTTACGACCACTTTCATAGTACAGATCTATTGAAACTTGCTGGGCATGTTCTTTAAGTAGATATCCCATGAGACTAAGTTGACAAGCGGAAATCTAGAATTTATCCTAAAAGTTTCAGGTATTTTAGAGACATAGAAATAGGCTAGCCATTGATTGCTTTGTCCAAACGCTTGTGCACGGAGATGACAACATTGTCGGCATAATATTACAGAAGAGAAGCATTATAATGCAGATATTATTCTAAACCTCTAGTGTAAATACTAAAGAGGATTAGGGCTTAGAATGGAGTCTTGCAGAGTTTATTCGTGAGACGATTACCCTTGCTATTATTCTTGTAGCCATCTATTTCAAAGTATCTTTTTAGCATTTGTTCGGCATATTTATTCAAAAATATTAGGTTGCTATTTTATAAAATTTTTTGTACTTATAACTAGACGGATGGAACCCTTTCTGAAGGCCGTATTTCTGCATCTTATCACTAAGCCGTTGGCGTTGCCAGGTACATACTCCCGTCTCTTTTTCGAACCTGATAAGTGAATCCATTAATCTCTGACGTTCACGATTCATCCGGAAAAGAGTCAAAGGAGACAAAGCACCTGCTTTTTGTAAGATGCGAAAAGATAATATGATTAATTTTACGAACAGTTATATTTTCAAATTTTGGTTAACTAATTTTATTTTATTGTTATATTAATAATCAAAAGTCAACTAATAAAATTCAAAATAGTTTAACAATTAATAGTACCAACTAACAATGTTTTTGACACAATATTTAATTTAAAAAAAATAAGATCAAAAATGTGTTTATGAATATAACTACATATCATCTATTAACATTGTATAATTGCACAAATTGAACGATAAATTGATTTATTGTAGCTTATATCAATTAGCACAGCAAGGATGTTAATTGAAAGTGACGTATAACAATTAATCTGACATTTAGAGATATGTATATATTTATGTGTCATTATCAATTTTAATATAAAAAGTATATCATAATGTTCTGTAAAATAATGAATAATGATACCATTAGGATTTGGAAATTACATTATAATCACGTGTGCGTAAACTATAGATTTGTCATTCACTGTTCAAACAAAAAATAATATAGGCTACGTGTATGTACGCGAGCGGAGTTAGGAAAGAGACAGGCGAAAGAAAATCCGACGACAATTTTAAGACAACACGATCTATAAGTTTGTATTTGCAAATTGTCCACAATATACGATATATTTACAGAGATATTTACAAGTGTCTTTATTCTGCGAGCGACGGAAAGAAGTTACGATTCCGTAAGCGACGGAATAAATCTCTGTTTCGCGAGTGACAGTACTTTTACACGTGCTTCTTGCGTTTTACAGATATACATCGTCACTCACACATATCCACGTTACATAAAAATCGACTATATCGACTAAAGTATATGTGAATATCAAAATGATTGGTGAGGTGTGTGTGTGTGTTTAACCTTTTCGTAATAATTACCTTGTAAACATTATTGAATATAAATAACACTGGTTTACAAAATAAAAAAAATTTTCTGTACATTCAATACCACTATTTTTTTCCTATGTATTTTGGCCCGTTAAACTCGGAAATCACATAGAAAAATTTTTTTATGGATTGGTTTTTTTGGTTTTTTGATTTTTTGTACCTTCACTCAATTGCTTATAACTCCGGTATTTATTCATAGATTTTCTTCCTCAATAGCTTGTTTTCTTCGTAAAAGTACGACCTATACGTAAAGAATAAGAAACTGGACATAATTTGACGTTTTCTATTTTTGCATGGTAATAGAGTGAATTTTCTATTTTTATAATTTATAAATAAAAATATAAAATTCACTCTATTGCCATGCAAAAATAGAAAACGTCAAATTAAGTCCAGTTTCTTATTGTTTACGTATAAGTCGTACTTTTACGAAGAGAACAAGCTATTGAGGAAGAAAATCTATGGATAAATACCGGAGTTATAAGCAATTAAATAAAGGTACAAAAAATAAAAAAACCAATCCATAAAAAAATTTTTCTATATGATTTTCGAGTTTAGCGGGCTAAAATACATAGGAAAAAAATAGTGGCATTGAATGTACATTTTGGCTGTAAACCAGTGTAATTATTCAAAAAATAAATTAACTATTTATTACTCACTATTCTTTATTTACATGCATAATCATATATCATGTAGCAGGATGACCAGTCGAACGGTCGAACATTGCAGGAAGGCTGGGAAGTATCAATTAATATTCACTGATATATACAGGATGTCCCACCACTACCGCATTTCCTTTTAAGGACGTATTTTTGAACTAATTTAGAGACAAAAATTCTAATACAAAAATGTCAACACTGCTGCAGTGTTTAAACCGGAAAGGTTTAAAGTTCACTAGTGTGCTTGTCGAAATTTTACACACTCTGGGATGTTGCATGTCAAAACAGCTCTTCCATACTTTACTCAACTCGATAGAAATATTTGAAATTATTATTTACTTTATTTCTTTGTACACTGTTCGCAAGACCGACAAATATCGGGACAATTTGGCAGCCTCAATATTTTTATATTAGAATATTTGTCTTTAAATTAGCTCAAGAATACGTCCTTAACCCTAATCAGTCACACCTCCCGAAAATCCCGTAATGGTCACACTGGGTGGAATCCACCCAAGCGTGTTTGCAAGTGTATAAAAAATTGGTGACCTTTAAAAAAAAAAAAAATATCCTGTTGTAGTTTAAGTCTTCCTTAAAAAGACTGTATAGGTTTGATTTGCAAAAAATTAATTTAACATATGTAAAAAAATAGCCCATTTCCATTGGTTCACTGGGTCGTTTTCGAAGTCAAAAAAACGCTTGGGTGGATTCCACCCAGTGTGACTGATTAGGGTTAAGAGGAAATGCGGTACTGGTGGGATATACATATATACATATACTTTCGTAAAATATAAAGTCGCGTTAAATATATATATTTAAGTATAGTGGTTCGGTGGTGGTCTCGCTTTCTTGGCAGTCTCCTCCAACTTCTCAATACTCTCTTTGCTTGCCGGGAATGATCTCTGATGGTTGACTAATTATCGCCCTTTTATATTCCCTGCCTCTGGGCATCGAACAAATTGTCTCGTATGATCTATCTCGATCGCTGACGAGGCAATGTTCGTTATGTTTTAAATCTCTAAGAAAACAACGCGGCGGACAATAATAACTTAAACGGTCGGCATAACGCTCGCTACCGACAATATGTGCTGGAATACAATTAATATTATCGCTTACAATCAATAACTTATAATAGAAACATAAAAACAAGATATCAAATTTTATTTTAACAATACATTTTTATGTATTTCTCTAGGTTTAACGTATTGCATTGTAATGTTATTAAAATTTATAATCCTACAGATATTAAAAATATTTTATATTTACAGAACCTTCTAACAAATGCATTATTGCAGTATTGGCATATATATCCTGCAAACTCAAACAAAAAAACAAATAATGAAACTTTCTCTTTAAAAAAGATAATTACCTTCTTTTTTGGTTCAATCTTATGATTCAAGTTTACAGAATACAGAAATATTAGTGCTAAGCTACAATAATGCAATTGTTAAGAGACGTTCTGTAAAAATATTAAATATTGTTAATATCTGTAAGATCAAAAATTTTAATAACTTTATGTAAAATTACAACTATAATATTGGGTAATATTAGGACCATCTATTAAAGGTGTATATTTACAAATACATAAATTTAAAAATATGGATAGTACTATTATAATATTATGTCGTAGATTTACGCTTGGATTGTAAATTTTATATTTTGTTTTATACTGATACAAGTATGTAAATTATTATTACAGAAAAGTTTGTATGCATTTACACATACTATTGTAAATTTAATATGTAAAATTATGCAAATACATCTACAAAAGTATTATTACAAAAAAATTCTAGACATCTACTTCTAACATGTAAATTTACTTATGCAAGTTTCTTACTTACCATACAAGATAATTTTATTTACGAAATGTAAATTTACTGATGTACGTAAATATACATCTTTAATAGTTGGTCCCAATATTACCCACTATTTTAGTTGTAATTTTACATAAAAATTTTTTGACCGCCGAGCAAAAGTAAAGACGAGCTATCTCTCTTTACGTTGAATGAGAGACACACACTGCCACAGCTAATTTAATTGTAAGACTTGAGATCGAGTGCATTACGGGACACGGGCGACGAGATTCGGGATTAAATACTCGCATTGTTTCGCGAATATTCCCGAACCTTTGCGCCCCAATAATAATAATTAAAACAAAGCCAAGGATCAACTAACACCGTTGACGGACGACCAAACAATTAGTTGTTTTGACCCCCTTTTTTCCCTACTAAGAGAACTCAGCTAATTCCACGATCGCGCCGACAGCCGATCAGCCGTTGTTGTCAATCGGCTTCTGCTTTGTCTCAGGTGTTTTTCTCACGCAACTTTTAGCTGACAATGAGGTACTCGAGACAAAGGAGAGCGTCGGCCGACGTTAGACAGTCTCCCAAGGCTCGGTTTTCGATCTTTGCCGGAGACTAAAAGTACACGATATGAAAATTAAGCGATTGCTTTCTAAAGAGGCATGAGAAGTCCATTGTTATCTCTTTTCCGCGATACCGATTGGTTCTCTCATTGCGCTTAGTTTGTGAGCATCTGTCATTGTATATTTTGACAGTTTTATGTATCAAGGGGTTATAGTGTAATGTAATACTTAATAGTAATAACATAATATTAAAACTAAATAGCCCGCGCGTAGCGCGCGTCTATGAGGGATGTCCATTATAATAGTAGCTTTAAAATTGACATAACGACTACCGAATTTTAATTTGACAATAAAGAGGGATACGGATATTTATTATATTTTTACGGCACTGAGCCCTTGCGTTTCCATTAATTTAAGGTATTAGTAGTCCAACAACAGTCCAAAATTTTATTAGGCCAGTCAAGTTACAAATTATTTTTGGCTTAAATTAAATTTAAATTCCACAGTTTAATTTATGTGCCATTTGATAGCAAATGGCACTGATATAAACATATCAATTTTGTGCTTCGTCAACCCTCCTTGTTTTTGCAAAAATAAATAAAAACCATAAAAAATTGGGTACCTCTCACAACCTTTTACTCGAAACGCTGCGAAAATCGTTCGAGATACAACAAAATTGCACATAGACAATTTTGTAGAGAATTAAATTTTCTATAAAAAAAGTCGGGGAGGACATTTCTCTAAAATCAATAGCTTAAGCGTGAGTGTCGCCAGAAGTCGCGTGATCGGAAAGTGACGTCTCGGCAAATTCGCAAGTGTTGCTCCGGTTAGTTGTAAAATTCAATATCGATGAATAAGAAGTCCTCAAAAATTCAAGGCTTAACTAGATAAAATAGAGAAGCTATTTCTGGGTTCAAACATTTTATTATAGATAAATTCGAATTATGACAGCTATGTGAATAAAAATTTTGTTTGTTTGATCCTAACTTTGATCAGTCATATCTCGGAAAGTATTAACCGGAGGATAATTTAAAAAAATTTATTTTGTAGGTAATTTTATTCTCTACCGGGTATCATCATGGCCTGTTTGATTCGTTTTTTTACCAGACGAGACGTAATGTCTTTTTTTTACTCCCGCCTCTTCTCCTCCTCTGCTTTTCTTGTTCCTTCGATTCATCCATCGTTGGTACGAGTCACCCGCCTGTTCCTGCCGCTAATGGCTAACCGCGTGTGTTTTTGGACGCGGTTGAACTTCGCTTCTTAATTCTTCATGAATTTGTCTCTCATCGGGAGAAACTTTTTTCGATGCCGCAAATTGTCGCGAGTTTTTACGTCGATGCACCGAGTTTGGAACTTAATCGGGACTTAATCCGCCCTAACGTTACTTATTTTTGTTGCGATCTTTAATTTTAATAAAAGATGTCGATATATTTTCATGTTACGCGCCATATAATTATTTCGATTGGATAATAATATCGTGATTTGCATCGGCAAGAATATCGTATTATTAATTAATGCACAATTACCGTCTATGATTAATAATTAGCAAGCGCGGAATAGAATACGCAAAATCCATCATGATATCAAGAGATATCATGTCTTAATTGAGAATTTCTCTACGACCGACTAATTTCGAATAAAAAATTTGCTATGCTATTTTATTAGCATCGCAAAGTAAAATTTAATGAATACAAATAATCCCTTCCAGACGTTGAAGCAAAAAATAAGTTGCTATTTCCACGGAAAATCTCGGTAGATGTAATATTGAAACAAAAAAGACATGGAGAAGGAAAGTGAGAGAGAAGGAAAGACGGAAAAATATGAAATGTTATTTAATTTTAATTAGCTTGTACTTAATTTCGGGAACATGGGAAATAGAAATGTGGTTGATAATAAACGAAATACTCCATTAATTCGTTCGCGTGTTAAACTATGATTTAAAGATAAATTATCATACAAACATTATTTGTACGATCATGTTGCACGGTTAATTATTCTATTTCCCACGCTGTGCATTTACAGCATTTTTGCAACGTTGGAATATAATTTGTCAAAACTTTATTCAAATATTCGAAATAAAGTTGATCTAATTTTCATTTAAGATAAGTCTAATGCAAATCGCCCGAGGCATACTCGTGCTGTTATCGTATATATGTATACGCTTTGCTTACGTGGCAAGTCATCTTAAGCAGGCGTTAGAGATAGCGTCCTTATTTACGATGTGAGAAGGAAAGCAAAAATTTTTATTCGCTTCGTCCATCCTGCGACAAGGTTACAGAGCTACATTGCTCCGCACCGCGAGATTCGTCGCCTTGATGTCGGCGAGGTAATTTTTAGTTTTCCGTATTGCGCGGCTAAACTTGCAAAACTCGCCCCGAGATAACTAACGAGATCCTATTTTAGCGCGCAACATAATGGAATCGTATAAACGGCAGTTAAACGTATTGGCGCGTAAGACCGCTATGTTCCGACGTAAGCCTGGTGGTGGTGCCTTCTTGCATGTAAAGTACGTGTCGCAAGCTCGTACAAGATAACGTATGTACATCCCTGCAGGGACATTAATAAAGTTCCGTGATAAGGAATACGTAGCACGGAGCGCGTTTAAATAAATGCCGCGCAATTTTCGAAGAAGCTATAAAATCTAACGTAACATTCTTCGTCCCAGCGATACGCAGAGATCCACTTGCTCGATATGGACATATGAAAGTCGATCATTAAAAGTCGGCAAAAAATTCTTAAGCCTGATTATTACGCGAATTCATTCGGAACGCGAATCGCCGTGGTTATTAACAAAGATATCTTTATCGTTTCTCTTACTTCATCGAGTTAAGTGCTCCGCAAGCTGGTTTCATTGAGCTCTTTCACTCCCTCGGCGTAATGCAGTTTTCGCGAGAAAGAAAATTAACGTCTCGAGCGTACATATTCCAGACCTGTTAGAAACCGCTCGGTCGCGTGGCACTTACGTCCATGTGGAACGTTACAACGTGTTTGGTACCTACATCTAGGTCGCGTTATACGATTTCTTTCTAGATTACCTACGCATATAGGTTACACGCGATAAGTGCCCGTACGTCGGATACACGCTCGTAAATCACTATAAGCGTGTACGATAACGCGAACCAAGACGAAAGAAAGCCGAGTCACTTGCTAAGAAATGGAAATACGTCGGGCTTTTAACGACAGAAATCCCTGGAATAAACAGACGACGTAATCTGCTTTATTTTATTGATAAGCGCGACGCGAATATTTCGGAGTGTCTCGAAATTAAATATTACTGCATTCGTCGCATCGACGGACTTAATTTGTTTACTTGTCTATATAAATGACTGCACGACTGCGTGTCGTCGCACGAACTCCATTTGTGACAAATATTATTGACATTGCAAAATTTCTTCATTATGTGTATAATCACATTACATCCGGTACATAGTTCAAAACATATTCCGCGATACGTGTTATTCCTGATAATAAGATCTTCCCGCGTGTCTGTCATTAATCGATACGTGCGCATGTAGCGTGCGCGTTCATTAATGCATCGGAATTATCAACGGCAATGACGTATCGATGGATACATTTTCCATCGACGTGATTCATAGTAATTGGTTTACAGTCTCGTATGCAAAATGACGACGATTACGGCGAGTTAAAAATTCGTAATTCCGCCACGATCGTACATACATCCAAACGCGCGAATTTCTCAGAAGCAGTGTACCCGTCCTCAAAAAAGACTCAATTTCTTCAAAACTAAGATTACTTTATCTCAATTTTTCTGCAAATCTAATTCAGTCAAATGCAGCTTCCCCGGGAAAACCATCGTGATGGAACGATCTAAAATGTATGTTAGCCCGGACGGAGTGTATCGCGTGTCGCTACGCCAACCACTATGTGTTTTCACATCAGAAAGATCAAATAGCGGTACCGCGACGTGGAAAACGACACGTTCTTCCGGAAAATCACGATGTCGGCGCAGCTGTCAGGGCAAAACCGTGTGGCAGCGTTTAAATGTCAGGCTGTCCCTACCTCGCAAGTTTGGCGATGGGTGCCGTGAGAAACGATGGGGTCGCGACAAAATCGTAGCACACGCCAAGAAATTATGAACGAAGTTGCACGAATGTAAAAAGAAACGCTTTGTTTAAAAATAATTAAGATTAAGAAGATTAAAGTTATTTCAGTTATGATTAAAATTACAAAATCTGAAAAATCCAAAGATTATCAGACACAAATAATAAATTTTAAAAATTCTTTTAAACGTCAGTTATACTGCAAATAAAATAACAAGCAATATTCTTCTGCGTTTTATATATTTACGTTTGATTTAAAGATGGAAAATGTTCCTCAACAGTAGCTTTGTGCCTGAAATGTGGCTGAAGTTGAACTTTCCTAATTTCACTGTCGTTTATTTCGCATAACGAAAGTAAATATCTGGCTTCCAATGCAAAAAGAGTAACGCGAGAAAATTGGAGATCTTGCGCAAAGTTTCGAATTTTCGAAATATCTAGCATAATCCCAAAAGGTATTCGCACCTGTTATCGCAAACAAAAATCCATGTGTTTCGAAATGCCGTTTCAAGATATTTTAACGAAGGTTGGCTTGTTATACGGGGGTGATAACATCGCACTTGATAATTTCGCCGAAGAATTATTGCGACGTAATAACGGAAATCTAGAAAATAATTACGTCAAGTGTCATTTATTTTAGAATAAATGCACCGGGAATCAGACATGAAAGCTCACTGCGTCGCTCAAAACTTTTTAAAATTATGAATTCCATCATAAATGTTATGTTCCTCTGCGCAAAATAAATTTGGTGAATTTATGGAACTCTATGGTAATGAGTTTAAATTCTCATAAAAATGCATCGCTGCACTTCGACGGTAAACCAAAAAACTACGTGTTAGCACGATGTACGATAAACAATAAATATCCGCGGGCTTTATTTGGCTGCGAAAGATCAGGGTTTCCTCGCGTTCCATCAACCGAAACTAAGAACATTTTTATGAATATGTTGATTATTTTAGTCCAACCGTGTAAATTTCAACGTGTCCCGAGTTTCGCGAGGCGCATCCATTTTTGGAAACGCCATGTTGCTTTAATGCAATTTAACGAAATACACAAATCGATAGCGCGGTTACTTCTTCGAGAATCATTGAAAGCATTGTTTATTAATTATGCATGACTGTGTGGACGGAGATAACGCCGACTATTATATGCGTATGGAAGACTCGGTTTCAAATAAAATTATAACTATACAGAAGAGAATCCGCGAATTCAGAAATAACACAATGTGCGACGTGCATTATGATTTTAGTCATTTAGTGTCAACATACGAAATTGCACATGATATACGTAATCCGTTATATACGTAATTCGTTATATAGCGTGCGCTACAATCATTATTTCAGCAAAATAAGCTTCTAATGTATGCACATTTATTTTTATTCCAAATATTATACCATTACGAGCGTAGTTATACTTATTTATGATCCTAAACGTGAACGTTACAATAGTAAATGATCCGACCGAGTCTCGGAATTCGTGTCTTCTTTCCTAGAGCTCTTTGACGCTGAATCGTATGTCTTGCTTTTTGGAAATCCCAATGGAATGTCGCATCACAAGCGAAAGGATCTCAACAATGCGACAGCTCAACCCTCCGATCCCTGCGGTTCCATCGCCAATACTTCACCGTAACGATCATAAAAACGAAGACCGACACGAAGAACAATAACGTATAATATATCTATACGACGAATAATAATGTAATATATATTCTCTCGCTAATATAAAAATGGGACAAGATGTATCTTGTATAATCTCGTCTTGGAATAAAGGCTGTCTTTAAATCTTTCGTGAATGAAGGTTTGATGAAACGTTTTGTATTGTACGGGAGCGTAACGTAATTCGTCAAACATTCAATTTTCAAAGGCTAACGATATCCGGAAGATATCGTTGCATCCGAGATCTGAGTCAAACCGAGTAAATTGAAGACTAACGTGGCGCTAAAGATTTTTCGAAGTTTATCCCGAAGCCGTTATTTGCGTCCCTTCCCCCCGTCGTTTCTACAATGCGAATGCGTAAGACGGTCGATGAATCTTGTAATTTGGTAGACGGCGGGGAAAAACGAGACGTTACGGAATGATCTTCGTTTTAAAGGAATTTACGTTTAAGGAGGTTGGCTAGTGTCCCGCTGAGCGGCAGGCGGCGCGGCAAGAGGGGAAAATTTAGAGGTGTCTTCGCATTGCTCGTTTTACGCGTTGCTTGCACTTTTAATATTTTTACTATGTATAAGTTATGTATAATGTTTCGCCCGATGTATAAGAGTACAATTTCAATAATTAATTACTTGACAACCATGCAGACAATTATCTTCAAGTGGTTGCTTAAATCAGCTAAAAAAAATGATAAGAATTAGTTCAAATTTATGGAGGATATTCGTCTATGGGAATAAGTCGTCCATGCCAAAGTTGAAGACAATTGTCTGCATGGTTGTCGAGTTATTAATTATTGAAGTTTATAACTTAAGTTATAAACTTCAATAATTAATAACTTGACAACAATGCAGACAATTGTCCTTAACTTTGGCATGAATGACAGATTTCCATAGACGAATACCCTCTATAAATTTTAACTAATTCTTATCATTTTGATATACTCTTATATACGGGCGACATAGAAAAAATGAATAATTCAATAATTAATTACTCGACAACCATGTAGACAATTGTCTTCAATTTTGGTATAGACGACAGATTCCCATAGACGAATATCCTCCATAAATTTGAACTAATTTTTATCATTTTGATTTGAGCAACCACCCTCCTTAAGATGTTCCCCCGGGCGCGCGCGGCTCGCTCGTCCGTTCTTTCGCCCCCGTTCTCTTTCTTAAGGCAAACGGTATTCTCGACGATTGACTAAACACTGATTTGCATTTAAAATTACAGAACGCCTACTTATGCAGTTTCTCACGGTGAATGAGGGTTTTAATTTATCTGTACTCTCAATCCATTTCAAGATCCTCTCCTTTTACCTTTGAATATAATCTTATCATCGCGAGGTACCCGGGAATCCGCTCGGAATGCTCGTTTTAATATTCATAATTTATTGTCGGTGACTTCGTGGACTCGAAAGAAATGAATTCGAATGCGCACGGTTTGAACTCCGACCGGGGAACCGGCATAGCGGGAAAATCGCGACTAAAATTCCGAAAACAAGGAAAAAGTCGACGATGCAAAAGACACACGCAAATAACGGCTTCGGGATAAACTTCGAAAAATCTTTAGCGCCACGTTAATCTTCCGCGAGCTTGTGCAAAATGCAATCGATGCAAAATCCCGTTTAAATGACCTTTGAAGATTCCGCAACCAATTCGGAATGCGTTATCGAGTTACGTCGTGCGGAAAAGACGTTCCTGCGTAAACATGCAACCTGGGAAGACGAAGCAGGTGTAAACGCGAAATACATACACCTGCATACATAGCACCGCATACTCAACGCACACATTGTACATACACAAATACACGTACACCCACACATTCTCTCGCATACGTTAGTTATTACAGGTACACGCGAATACTGTCGGCCAGAACAATAGATGTAGCGGTCCGTGATATCCACACGCCATATGGCGTGTTCGATTGGTGACGAACCTGGCTCGGGTTAGCTCATGGACATAGAATACATATACATATTAGGTATGTATTCTATGTCCATGAGCTAACCCGAGCCAGGTTCGTCACCAATCGAACACGCCAATAGACTACAGGATGACGGCAAAGAGCGGCTCTTCGGGTATAAAGGATACCTTGGGAAGAGCCCTGGAGGATCCATGTACGTAAATCATCGTTATAGGAGCTAACCGTGCAAAGACCTAAGCCTGACGAGATCTCATAATTAGAAAGCACAAAAGCAGAATTTTGACGTCGGAAGTTGTTACGCCGCGCGGGATTAGTGTAATTTAGATGACACAATAATCATCCGTTATAGCGCGCGCGTTACCTAACGAGAAGCCTACGCTAGGTGCCGTAGATATTTCTGGCAAAGATATATCGGCGTCATTACGCAACAATACGTCCCGCGAATACCGTGTCGTTATTTATCCGCTGGCGATATATTAGTTTTGCTCAATTTAGTATAAGATTAGAACCCTAATTCGCTCCTGAATCGCGCGAAAGCGAAATGCAACTGCACAAAGAATCGGTTCTAGTTCTATGGGGCATCGTCACGTCGTGCGGAACAATCGACTTTTTGTGATTGCAAAAAAATTACACGGGGAGTGGAACTATTAAAAAAGAAAAAAACTTTTGTTCGCGCAACGACGTTGCAGTCGGGACATTTTGCAAACAGCGTTGTGGAAACTCGGTTTTTGACGTGCCCGATTCAAACGGTCCAAAAGAAACAAAATTGAAAACACAGTTTGTAATATCCCATTTCGCCTTATCGGGCTTTTAACGGATTTTTCGTGAATGCTAATCGATACTGCAATGGTTGCTAACGCCAACGATTGCAATTGCTCTAATGCTCAAGATTTCCTTATTTATTTTAATCTGAAAATTACGTATATATACCTATGTCGCATGAACACGTACAACTAATCTCGCATTTCAACAAGCAGTTTCATCTTTGTCTTTAGACAAATTACAGAGATAGTTAATAGTAAGAATGTGGGCAAAGATTCCTCCCTCGCGTTAACGATTTATGCTCGTCGTCGGTACATATGTATATATATATATACACACACACATACACATACACACACACATACACACACACACACACACATATGTATAGTATATAGTTACATAAGGCAGGATATATTTTGCCGAGAATTATAGGTGCAACCTGCGAGTTAAGACGCTTCAGCAAAGAAGTCGTTGAAACCTTTCCGGTAAAAAGAGGATTGTGACTTCCACAGCGGAACGTGTTTACGGCGTCAAGAAATGAATGGCATAAACGTCATACGATACGGCACCGAGACCCATAAAGTCAGATTATTGCAGGAATTTTACGACTTAGGAGTAATACGCTGCAGTTACGCCGAGCGGACGTTAAAAGCCAATGCATAATCTTGTTAATTGAAACGAAATTACGCCTGCCTTCGGGATTATACCGCGTTGCGTAGATGAGTTGCGCGAAGAATCATCCGCGCCGCCGTGCCATTATATTTGCAAATTTTTAAATCTCCGAAATAGAGAGGCCGACGGGCTCGAAATAAAACGATCAAACGGCGGCGTCGGACCATCGTAAGATAAATACGAATGACGTACCTACCGATTTAGCGTGTTAATTCCAATGAGTGAGCTTCAGCGACAATATTGCTGTCCCCACAATTTCCGCGATTAATCACGTTTGGGAATGACATCAAACGCAATACGGCAATGAAGTTACGTAACAATTATCGAGATTGGTATTGATTGTATGCTAATCGACGAGAAATCAAATTACAGTATAATATCATATCTGAGAAATACTGTCATATTCTCTTTTACAATAAAATATCTAGTATAAATACTGAATAGCATAACGTTATTAATATTTTTATATACACTAGAACACTACAAGCGCGCGCCACGCGCACGCCATTTCTTCAATTTTTCACACACATATATATATATATATATATACATAGGTATAATATATTTGAAGTTTTATGCATATATAAGGTACGGCATTTTTTAATTAAAATGCCTCAATATATAAAAAATAAAGCAAAATAAGAAAATGATTTTCAAGGTCATTAAATTTATCATGAGAGAAATTACAAACATAGGTGTTTTATTTATTTAAAAATTTATAATAAGGAAAAAATAGGGATTTGAACGATATATACAAGTATATCTCTGGTGCAATTTTCCGCTCTTAAAAAAGACATGTAAGGGTATATCCAAACAAATTTGTATAGCGCATAAACATAAAGAAATTGATTAGTCCATACATATACATGTGCATAAGGAAATGAGACCAATCTATTTCCTTATGCACCTATGCAAGTTTGTCTGGATGGAATCGTCAGCGTAAGGTTAGGTGTAAGTGCGCGCAATTGAATGTTTACGCCGAGCTCGTGATGTGCTCTGACACTTATTGTTAGATTAGGGTATATCACAAACACCAACCGCATGAACTGTGCGGCATTGCCAAGTCGCTGCCCTCATCTCGTGCATGAGGAAAATTGTTTATGTAAAAAATTACATGCACCTTGTGATATCATATCGACTTTTTTCATCGAAAATATTAATGCAAAATTACTGTACTTCAGTAAATCGCCATAATAACACAATAATTCAATCAAAATAATCTCCGAAGTAGAGCACTCAAGAGTTGGCACAAGTTGAAAACTAGTCAAGCGACGCGTTAAGGTAGTTTGGTTGTGAAGGGCCGAAGTCAAAGCAATGTTTATGATTTTTTTATCGAATCATTTATATGATTATAAAAAATAGGATAACGCATCACAAAGCTTCGTAACGACGTAAAAAGACCATTAGTAAGTAATTTTTACGTTGTAGAATAATATTTTGCCCGAAATAGATTAAAATAAAGTGTGTGTTAACGCGTCGCTTGACTAGTTTTCAACTTGTGCCAACTCTTGAGTGTTCTACTTCGGAGATTATTTCGATTAAATTATTGCGTTATTATGGCGATTTACTGAAGTACAATAATTTCGTATTAATATTTTTGATGGAAAAAGTCGATATGATATCACGAGGTGCATATAATTTGTTACATAAACAATTTTCCTCATGCACGAGATGAGGGCAGCGACTTGGCAACGCCGCACAGTTTGTGTGGTTGGTACTTGTGATATACCCTAACCTAAGTGTCAGAACACATCACGAACTCGGCGTAAACATTCACTCACACAGCACTCACACCTAACTTTACGCCGACGATCCCAGCGTGCGGCGTTGCCACGTCGCCACGCTCGAGTTGTGAAAGTCAGCGCTTGAGCACCGAAAGACAAACTTTAATTATTAATTTAAAAAAAACTATACGGTGTTCACCTTCAACTATAGGCTTCCTCACAGTTTCCTCTTTCCATCGATATATATTGTTCGAACATTTTTGGCAAAAGGTTTTTTGCAAACTCGTGTTATTCATAGGAAAATATCTCTTTTCCTATTAGACCAATGTTAAAATCACCTAATTTTGAAATTAAATATCTTGAGAACGGGACGGTGAATTATCTTTTTTCTGGGCTCAATCGATTCAGGACAGTTCCTTCTTTCGATATAAAAAATCAAATCTATCACTTTTGGCAAAAGTTTTTCACGACCGAACTACCTTAACACACACTTTATTTTAATTTATTTCAGGCAAAATATTATTCTCCAAAGAAAAAATTACTTACTAATGGTCTTTTTACGTCGTAACGAAGCTTTGCGACGCGTTATCCTATTTTTTATAATCACATAAATTATTCGATAAAAAAATCATAAACATTGCTTTGACTTCGGCCCTTCACAACCAAACTACCTTAAACCAGCTGATCGCGGAAATCAATATTGACAGAAGAATCACATGATCCTTAACGACGAGCAAAATATTGATTAGACAGACAGCTAAGAGAGTTTGACACGCACTGTAAACTGGAGGCTAATCGCTAATTAAAACGTTGTTGTTCCCTTTAATCGTGTTTCTTTCTTTCGCGTTTGAAAGCAGCGAGTGCAAGAGTGCCGATTCAGTAGTGCGATTCTGTAAGAATCGCGGCCCAGGTGCGCGAGTGCCGAAACGAGAACGGTGATTGTCTCTTCTCGAGAAGTGCGGCAATCGCATCAATATATATAATATTTTTATATAGGACGCCGATTATATTAGTAGTTTTTTTCCAAACACTGCAGAATAACAAAGGTGCTTAAAACGTGAGTGAAATAATCAGAGAGAAGAAAGTAAGGAGAAAACAACAAAGGACTATTTCTATAAGGAGCACATCAACTACGGAATATATTTTTACATTATAAACGCTTGGAACGAAAGTTATTCTTTTATACATAATCGGTCTTGCTAGAATTTTGTCTTTCAATTTCGAATGCAAAAAAAAATTCAGAAAAGCATATATTGTCGACATTTGAACTGTGGTGCCAACTCGACAGAAAGATCGTACTTGTGCTCGACATCCTGATTAAAAGGTAGCAGGTCAGTTGTAAGGCATTAAGGAGGTGTATATAATCAAAAAGTCAAAATAAATCAATCTGTCCACATTTGTCTACCCAAAATGTTCGTTTGTTTATGTATTGATATTCTGAAATTCTCGCAGATGACGATGCATTTACGTGGTAAATATCTCAGTAGTCTACTATTATTTTAATCATGTTGGAAAAGTCTTTGTTAAAAACAAGGAAGAGGCCGTTTTACACATATTTCCCCTACTACGTATAGCTTAATATAGTTAATTACTTATCAATAGTTTAAAATAATATAACTTCAAAGTTTAAATTACTTAACTTCAAGTATAGCTTAGTATAGTTAATTACTTATCAATAGTTTAAAATAATATAACTTCAAAGTTTAAATTACTTAACTTCTCATTAGTTTTTAAGTTACATAAAATTACAATCCTGGTTACGAGTCTGGCGCTTTACCACTAGATCATACTGCTACCAGTATAATGCAACACTGTAACATAAAACAAAAACAATAATTATTATTTATATCTGATTATATTTTAAACATAAGAGTACATAAGCACGTGCCGTATAAGTTTAGTTTAAATATAAGTTTATATGTTCAAATACAGTTTGGGTTTTTAAATATCGTGATTATTTACTTTATATTTGTAAGATATACACATATTATTTGATTAAAGCTTATTTTATTTCTTATTTTATTTTACATCTGTTCATGAAGATTTGAAATATCAAAAAAATAAATATTTATAATAATTATAAATTATAAATATATATCTGCATATTCTTTGCAAATTTTTATAAATTTTTGAATATTTTCACATATTCTTTGCATATTTTTTTAAATTTTATTTGAGAAAGCTATTCGGAATTAAAAATCAGGCCTGTATACCAAATTTTAAGTCAATCGGAATGCAAAAAAGCAAGAATATCAAAATGAGCTAATTGATTCAGGTATGCGGGCCTAATTTTTAACTCCAAACAGTTTTCTCAAATAAAATTTTTCGCTATCTTTTACCGAAAAGGTACTTTACCTATACAAAAAATAAGTAACTTCACAGCCGTGTAGCACGGAAACGAGGTTTCAGCAGGCATGCATTCCTATACTCAAATTACTTATATCAATTCCCCCTACAAGCACACAAAGTCTGTCCCCATTTTTTTGTTACATCCTGTATAGTAAGAGTAAACGACGTAATTATAAAGGATATTTCCCATTATGATAGTCTAAATACCGGAATACCCTCACTCCGCTTTTCGAAAAAAACCTATTGAAACTTATTTGTACACTAAAAAGAATAACTTCTGTCACCCTGCCCCCATCCTCCTCCTAGCTCTCCTTCCGAGAGTGGCTAAAAACCCCTTTTCTTGTATACTAATTTTTTTCTCGAAAACCTCCTGATAAAAAAATCTGTAAAAATTTGAGTATATAGGAGACATACACTAAAATATACCTAAATTTTTTTAGATTTTTTCAAGGTCACCTTCAAGGTAAAAAAATTCAAAATTGTAGATTTTTTTTAAACGTATTTTAATTAATTTCGGTAATTATGCATAAAAGGGGCATTCTCTCCGATTTGCTTGATTTTTTAATATGTTGTTGGGGATGTCTTCCCGAGTCATTTCATATATATATAATGATCGGACTTAAATAGCTTCGGAGATACAGGCTGAGAAAGGATAAAAATAATAAATACAAAAATAAACGTTTAATGATGATTTATTCAACACTATCATTAGGAATCTGAAAGATTTCAGCCATTGCATCAAAGAATGCGGTAATCCGAGCGTAAACAAACCAATAGAGTCACTTTGAAAACATAAACAAACAGGCTGTACTACACAGGGACTGCCGCACTTCTCCGCATGCAGGGATGGGTATTTATATACCAACTATTCATCGTACATATAAATATGTACTTTTCATATACCAACTGTTCTCTGCTTTAACAAATATGTGCTTTCTAAGTTGAAGCACATACAAAGCACACACTTGGTTGAAATCCTTCAGATTCCTAATGATAGTGTTGAATAAATCATCATTGAACGTTTATTTTTGTATTTATTATTTTTATCCTTTCTCAGCCTGTATTTCCAAAACTATTTAAGTCCGGCCCTTATATATATATATGTATATGAAATGACTCGGGAAAACCCCCCCAACAACATATTAAAAAATAAACCAAATCGGAGAGGGAGTCGCTTTTATGCATAAATACCTCCTTTCTCAGCTTGTATCTCCGAAGCTATTTGAGTCCGACCCTTATATATATATATGAAATGACTCGGGAAGACATCCCCAACAACATACTAAAATATGAAGCAAATCGGAGAGGATGCCCCTTTTATGCATAATTACCTTAATTTCAAATTCTTCAATAATTTTTATAAAGGTTTGACACCTTTCAGAATCGCTCTAAGACACCTTTAGATTCATTCAATAACCTTTTGTTAATTAGAGTTGGCAAATAGCCACACAGTTTTTAAACGCTTTCCAATAAAAAAATAGGAAAACTACTAAAAGATTAAAACTTGTGCATCAAAATTTATAAAAGAATTAATGAATTTGCATTATTTGCGTCGTATTTCTTTTCGAATCACAGAATTTTTAATGTGCAATTTCATATATGTATTAAGGGGATCCTGCAGCCCAATGTTTTACCAACATATCGCATTAGAAAAAATCTTTGAATTGGCTTTACAGAACCGCAAAATTCTTTTACAGAATTAAAGTACGCGCAAAAATCTAGCGCGCAGCGGTCGAGTTTGTATTAAAAACGAAAAAAAATTAAAAATCTTACTTATTTTTGAAACGTAGAGTTGTCACCTGATGAAAATATTTGCTTAATACAAAAATACTGCAGTTTATATACACAAAATGAGATAGAGGCGCGCTAGGGAAAACATGTAAGAATAATATCGTGCAAGTAGAACTAAGATTTGAAGCCTAGAAAAAAAGATTTTCTCTAATTGCATTTTATGAATGCAATATAGGTTATTGTAGGTACTATCCTTGTCTAGATCATTGTCTATACAAGGACAGATATAGGTCGGTAACATAGAAAATGTTAGAAAATAGTAATTTTTTCGGTAAAACATTCGGCTGCAGGATCCCCTTAAAGCATTTTTTCAGAAATAGTTGAGAAAATCTAATATGTCGTTAGTGCAAACTATTACATCACCAACTAAATAATCTTCTTTTGCCAAGTACTGGTCTTTTTTGTCGAATTACTTGCTTTTTACAGAATACTTTTGGCAAGCGTTTAAACTCAGACGAAGGCAAGTAGATAAAATTATAGAAAGAATAAACTTATCTCGAAATCATATTAATTCTCTATCAATTGAAGTAGCGCAGAAAATAATTGGAGTAAAAAACTAGACCATTCGCTCCATTATCATCAAACAACATACAAGATTTCTCAGAAATAACATTGACGGACTTAGAAATATTTTTTACGAGATCTTATCAATTAAAACAGTCTATTTCATATTTAGCGGGAATGCTGGACGAAAACAATTCTCTTGTCATTAATTATTTAAAAGAAATGCCAAGTATTATAAAACTTGAAGTAAGATCAAAGCATATTAATAGTAAAACGTATAAATGCTACATACATTACAAGCCTAATACTATCAGCATGAGAGGTATCAAACGCTACTGCTGCAACAGTGCTAATGGAAATAGAACAGTCGGATGCTGTTCACACATAGCTGCTCTTATTTACTACTTATCAAATGCAAGATATTCATACAGAATTGTGCAACCAGCAGAGAAATTAAAACATCTTTTCGACTTCGACGAAGTGAGACCAGTTATCGAAAAAGACAGTGACAAAAATTAATAGTGTACATTTCTGATTTGAGTAAACTATTATTTTAATAAAAAGTTCTCCTGTTGTTTCTCCAATCAAAATAATAGCGTGCTTTTTTTCTCCTTATTTGATTGAACACGTATATATTTGTATATATTTACTTAACTATATTTATATTTTTGAAACATGTATAATTTAGCTACTTCTGAAAAAATGCTTTAATACACACATGAAATTGCACATTAAAACTTCTGTGATTTGAAAAGAAATACGACGCAAAAAATGCAAATTCATTAATTCTTTTACAAGTTTTGATGCACAAGTTTTAAACTTTAGAAGATTTTCCTATTTCTTTTATTGGGAAGCGTTTAAATACTGCATGGCTATTTGCCATAATTGACAAACGGTTATTGAATGAATCTAAAGGTGTCTCAGAGTGATTCTAAAGGTGTCAAACCTGTATAAAAATTATTGAAGAATTTAAAATTAATTAAAATACATGTTTAAAAAAAATCTGGAGTTTAGAATTTCTTTTACCTTGAAGATGACCTTGGAAAAATCTAAAAAAATTGGGTATATTTTGGTGTATGGCCTCTATATAGCCAATTTTTTTCAGATATTTTGACCTTGGCGTTCCCGAGATGGAGGGAAAAATAACCTAAAAAGTACGGTTTTCGCATTTTTGAAGACGGCACCTACGAAAACTTAAAAAAATTAACAAAAATTTTTTAATCGACTTTAACTGGCAATATTTAATCATCTTTCCGAAATGAACGTTGAAAAACTGCGAGCCGACCAGATTTGTCAGATTCACACGGCACGTTTTTAGATAAAATCGAGACGATGAATTCGACCATGAATTTTGGTCAATTTAAATAGTTTTTAAATTATATTGCAAAAAATATTACCCTAGCCAGGGTTCGACCCTGGAACCTCGCGTATTCTTGTTAATTATCACTGGCAAAATAAATAATGTACTTGTTATTATACCCACACCTTTGACAAAAATATCGGTGTTCCATCTTATTATTGTTTAAAAGTCATCTTAATATGTGTTATTGCGATAAATATTACCACATGCCCCGGTAGTCAAATTGGTTACGACGCCCGAACGGAATGCGGAAGGTTCCCAGGTTCGAACCCTGGCTGGGGTAATATTTTTCACAATATAAATTATAAACTATTTAAATGACCAAAATCCATGGTCGAATTCATCGTCTCGATTTGATCTAAAAACGTGCTGTGTGAATCTGACAAATCTGGTCGGCTCGCAGTTTTTCAACGTTTATTTCGGAAAGATGACTAAATATTGCCAGTTAAAGTCGATTAAAAAATTCTTGTAATTATCACTGGCAAAATAAATAATGCACTTGTTAAAAAAATTAGTTGGTATATTTATAACATATGAGAATACGTATTTTAAAAAGAAAAAATATGATTTATGTTTTTTTGTTTTAATGTTATAACAATTTATAATTTTTCGGAATTTTTTAACCCTTGAAGATAAACTTGAGAAAAATCTGAAAAAATTGGGTATATTTTGGTGTATGTCCCCTATATACTCAAATTTTTACAGATTTCTTTAGCAGGTTTTTGAGGAAAAAAATAGTATACAAGGAAAACGGATTTTTAGCCACTCTCCGGAAGGAGAGGGAGAAGGGGGACAGGGACAGGGTGACAGAAGTTATGCTATCACATTTCGTCCGAGTAGACAATGTAGTTATGCTCTCATTCAATCCCTTGCAACAAGCCGTTCAAAGCTCCCTCTGAAACTGAAAAACACTAGACAGAGAGGGAGCCCACAGCGCACGCGGCGCTCGCCATCTCATTATGTTTCTTGTTGCGGTCCCGAGCACAAGCAGATTTCGCGAGATGAAGAAACGTTCCAGAGAAGATTCCCGGGAACGCTCGCGAGACCATTCGCGACATCATCGTAAGAAGAAGCGCTTTAGAGGTAATTCGCGCGATAATTTGCGCGAACCCGGACATTCTTCGCAAGATGATTCGCTTGAGCAGCGTATCAGTGTCCTCGAACGGGGACTCACTGCCGTTTTGCAAACAATGGCACGGCCGCCGGTTGCCAACTCGTCGAGTTTTCCAGCCACGGAGGAGTCCTCGACGGGAGTTGCTACACAGGAGGAAAACGCGTCGCCCAGAGGTGAGCTGTTGGCTTTAAAATCGGCATAGTCGACCAGGTCCGTAGTAAACCTAACCTTAGAGACCAAGAACCGCGCCGCGGAGCGTCGGTCGAGTCTCTTGTCGACTTTAGGAAGAGACCATGAACCGGGCCGCTGAGTTCCGGTCGTGTCTCTTGTCGACATAACCAAAGAGGCCATGAACCGGGCCGCTGAGTTCCGGTCGAGCCTCTAGTAGACTCGTGCGTCCAGAAGGCATGCCACTAAGCACGACCGAACCCCTACTCGAGCTGTGTGCTCGCGCGTTATCCGCGTGCAACGCGCGCGGACGCGAGGGGCGCGTGTCGCTCCATACGAGCGACCGAACGCTCGAAGCAGCGGTATACATTAATGCGATGTATTCGTCAGTTAAGCGACTTGCTTGACGCTTGTATTTCCTTTTCAGAGGTTATCCAGCATGATAATTCCGCGATCGAGGCGGAGGATATTCCATCCACCGCTCAGAGTACTCGCTCTGTTGCGTTCACTGCGCCTGTGGCAGCAGAATTAGCGGAGGCTTCGGATCACGAACCGGGAAATTTAGTCCCTGATTTCAAGATGGATCTACTAGGGGACAATAATACTGATACGTCAATAGGTTCTCCGATACATAACCTAATTAATGAAAGATGGTCTTCCATATTTTCCAACGGCCTATCCAAGGAATCCAAAGATGCCTTATTAAAGAAATATCCGGTGCCGCAGAATTTACATATGGCAAAGGCGCCTACACTAAATACTGAGGTGCGTCACGTAATTCCGGCGTCGGCGGTCAAGCGCGACGACTACCAGTTGGCTACTCAACGCGTAGTTGAGGCATTAGTCGCGGCTCTGGCAAATCTAGTTTCAGAATTGCTAAAACCAGAGGATCAATGGGACACGAAGCGCATCTTTGAGTTAGCCAGCGATGCTGGTCGTATAGCAGCTCAAACGCAACATCATATCTCAAGATCACGTCGAGCTCTGATCGCGCCAATGCTTACCTTCTTGGCAAAAATGCTTTGGACTTGTCTCCAATTGACAAAAAATTATTCGCGCGAACAGTTCCTAGCTAAGATAAAGGAAACGTCAGCAGCGGACAAACTGGTTAAGACTTTAGCAAGACCGGCTTCCTTTGCTTCGAAACCCATTCAGCAAAAACTAAACCTCAGGCGAACCTACCCCTGGGAAACCGGAGGGGCCCCGCTGTCAAAAAAACATCCAACTCGCTTCGTGCGGCGAGGGCCAATCAGTCAACAGCGAAGCGTCGAACGAGATCCCGGTCGAGATCATCGCGTCATCGTCGATAGGAGAAGAAGTTGCAGGAAGACTGACTAATTTTGTAAATATTTGGTCTACCATTACCGGTGACAGTACAATTCTAGAAACAGTTGCAGGTTATAAGATCCCCTTTAGGGGCAGTCTACCGTCTCGACCTCAACTGCCAGAACCAAGGTTGAGCAAAAACGACAGGATATCCTGCGCATTAGAGATTAATCGCCTCTTAGCTAAGGGAGCTATTCGTCAAGCCCAATGGTCTCAGGACCAATTTCTGTCGTCCTATTTTTGATTGATAAGCCATCGGGAGGCAAGAGGTTTATTTTAAATTTAAAACCCTTAAATAAATTTGTGTCTACTCCGCATTTTAAAATGGAGGGTATTGACACAGTTTGTAAATTAATATCCCCTGGCTGTTTTATGGCCTCCCTTGATTTAGAGGACGCATATCTGTTAGTACCGATCCATGAGTCTCATAGGAAATACCTACGGTTTGTTTTCCAGGGTAAACTATACGAGTTTACAGCGTTGCCATTTGGGTTATCAACAGCACCATTATATTTACTAAAATTCTTAAGCCGGTGGCTGGCCTCTTAAGAGGAATGGGATTCTTATCCGTAATATATTTAGATGATTTTTTGTTATTTGCGACTCAGTAGTGGAAGAATGCGCTTCCAATGTGAGAACAACTCTTCAAATCTTAAGGAGTTTAGGATTCATTATTAATTATAACAAATCCGACTTAATTCCTCAACAAGTAAAACGCTTTCTGGGTTTTATTTTTAATTCTAGAGATATGTCTATTACACTACCAGAAGAAAAAAGATTGGACAACTTACAGCGTATTAAGAAGTTTTCCAAAATGAAATCTTGCAAGATTAGACAATTTGCGAGTTTAATCGGCTCTTTAATCTCGATTTGTCGGGCGACTCCTTACGGTTTCTTATATACTAGAGATTTTGAGAGAGAGAAGTTTCGGGCTTGCTGTAAATATAAGGACGATTTCGACAAAACTATGCGGTTGTCATCTTCTCTTCAGTTAGATTTTAAATGGTGGATTAACGCTCTGAGTCACCCGCTAATTCCAGTCCACTAATTAGACCTAACTTTAGTTTTGAGATATATACGGATGCTTCCCTCACAGGTGGGTGTGCATCCATGGAAAATCGAACAACACATGGTTGGTGGTCAGAAGAAGAGAAGACTGAGCACATAAATTTTTTAGAACTAAAGGCGGTAGAATATGCATTAAAATGCTTTGTAAATAACGAATCCTCTAAGGAGATATTGCTACGAATTGACAACACTACGGCAATCGCATATATAAATAAAATGGGTTCAGTACAGTTTCCGAAACTCGCTTCTCTAGCTAAGGTCATTTGGCAATGGTGTGAAGCTAGAGCTCTATACCTATTCGCTTCATATATTTCTTCGGAGGATAACTATATCGCTGACGGAAATCTAGAGTTATCTCGACAGAGACTGAGTGGGAGCTTAGCCCTTTGGCATTTGACGAAATTTTGAAACAACTTGGCCCATTTGATATTGATCTTTTCGCGACTTATGCTAACACTAAATGTGATAGTTTTTGTTCGTGGCTCCCTGACCCTTCTCAGTCGCGGTGGACGCCTTTACAGTAGACTGGAGTTTATTTACTTCTATGCTTTCCCCCCTTTTTCTATTATTACGAAAACTTTAAGTAAGATTGTAAAGGACAGGGCAGAAGGAGTTTTAATTGTCCCGTGGTGGCCAGCTCAACCTTGGTTCCCCCTTTTCAAGAAACTGTGCGTTACAAAACCGATTATCTTTGATCCGAGCCCAAATTTACTAACTTCACCTTTTAGGAAACAACATCCGGTTTGGTTCAACATTTCCCTGGCAGCAGGGAAATTATCAGCGAAGCGTTTCGCCGGAAGGGATTTCCTGAACAATCCTTAGATGTGGTCCTAGCGTCCTTAGCAAAGGGAACTATAGCCCAGTATTCAAAACCTATCAGGCTTTGGTGGAATTTTTGCGTTAAGCGCTCACTAGATTGGTTTCACCCGGACATACCGCTAGTATTGAAGTTTCTAACAGAACAACTAGAGACCATCGCGTCATACGGAACATTAAACTCATATCGGTCGGCACTTGCCTTAATAACAGATATAAATTTAGGCTCGGATGAGAGAATTAAGCGTTTTTGCAAAGGTGTGTCGGTCTTAAACCTGCTAGACCTAAATATGCACTGACATGGGATCCTGCTCCCGTGGTAGCTTACTTAGCTTCGATATGGCCTTATGAGGACCTACATATTAATATTATTACAAAGAAATTAGCGACTTTGTTAGCCTTAGCGTCCGCTCAGAGAGTACAAACAATTTCACTTATAAAGCGTTCTAATATCCAATTAGGTAATCCAACTATCATAAAGATTCCAGATAGGGTAAAGACTTCCGGAATCAATCGTAACCAACCTTTTATGTCCTTTCCGAGGTTTGAGGATCATCCATCATTGTGTATAGTGACTATACTTCAGTACTATATGGATAAAACTAAACATGTATTACCAGACTCCTCGGACGCGCTTTTGTTAACCTATAGTAAGCAAATCCGAGCAGCTTCGTCACAAACGATCAGTAGGTGGATTAAGCAAATCCTCTTTGAGAGCGGAATCGATACATCAGTTTTTTCGTCGCATTCGACTCGTCATGCTTCCTCCTCGTCAGCTGCACGTCTTGGCGTTAGCATTGAGGAAATTCGTCGTACGGCAGGTTGGTCGCAAAATTCGGCTACCTTTGCCAGATTTTACAATCGCCCGTTATTGCCAACGGGAGACGTAGCGAGAGCGGTTATTCTTAATAAGCCTTAATAAGCTAAGTCTTGAAGAAGTAAACTAAAGGTTTACGTATATTCAGTTGTATTCTATTGAGATTTTCTTTTAAGTTTATATACGGCTTGAGGAAGTAAACTAATTGTTTACGTATATACTTAGGTTTTGTAGCCTACATTTCTCAGTTATATGTATACCTGCGTATTATCTTTATAATGCAGTAATTACTCAACATTAATAAAATGTATTGAGTGAGATACAAATCATTATAGCTTTAAACAGCTACATTGTCTACTCGGACGAAATGTGATAGCATAATTGTATGATCAAACGAACTTTTGTGAAGTTCGATCATAATTATGCGTTCACTTTCGTCCGAGTAGTTCCTTCCCACCCATTACCCCACAGGAAGAAAAATCTTCACTGTGCCCAGTAGCATGATTTGTATCGGCTTTAAAACAATGAGATGGCGAGCGCCGCGTGCGCTGTGGGCTCCCTCTCTGTCTAGTATTTTTCAGTTTCAGAGGGAGCTTTGAACGGCTTGTTGCAAGGGATTGAATGAGAGCATAACTACATTGTCTACTCGGACGAAAGTGAACGCATAATTATGATCGAACTTCACAAAAGTTCGTTTGATCATACAATTATTCTCTTTAGTGTACAAATAAGTTCCAAAAGATTTTTTTCGAAAAGCGGAGTATTTGCATTTCGACTATCATAATGGGAAATACCCTTTGCAAGAAACTGGAATTTCGTGAGTAATTAGTCGAAATTCATAGATATTAATAAATTGTCGAAAATTACCACCGTAAATTTCGGTTTTGTAAAAAGATCTGAATACAATGACATAAAATATATATAAAAAAATTTCAATGTTTCTACAAGTAAAACAATATTATAATACTTACTGAATTAGGAGTAAAAAATTAGACATAAATTTAACAAAGAAAATTTACCTTTGACATCACACTGTTGTACCACTGTACGGATGAGACAAAAGTATCCTTCCTCCCTGTGACAGTTGGTACATTCACCTTTTCGTTCATCTGAAATATACGTTTCATTAAGTGATACAGTTTGAAATTATATATAAAACAAATGTAACAGTGAACAAATCAGTGTATGGTTATATATATATTTGTACTTACAAATATAGGGTGATTTGAGGGCGAATCTCCAAACACGTGCATTAGCAGCAAAATCTGTCCTCGCCAGGGTCTCTCTTGTACGAGG
>JASTWQ010000968.1:0-49571 GCA_035220615.1 Leptothorax acervorum
TACCTCGTACTTTAATCGGAAGAAGTTGTCTAAAATCACCGCCTAATATGACAATTTTTCCCCCAAATGGTAAATCATTATTCATAATATCACGTAGCGTTCTATCCATAATATCTAAAGCATATCGTGGTGCCATCGGTGCTTCATCCCAAATAAAGACGTCTATTTTTTTTAAATATTGAGCTTCCTTAGATTGAATTTTAATAGCAGATGATGAATCAGCAAATAATGGAACTGGTAATCCGAAAATTTTATGAACTGTTCTTCCAGCGGGAAGTAACGTTGCTGCAATGCCTGTGAAAGCCATTGTACATACGTTCTTTTTTCGAATTTTGGCTAAGTAATAAATAGTTGTGTATATAAATGTTTTACCTGATCCACCTGGACCATCAATATAAAAACAATGGTTGTTATGACTATTATTATTTAATCTGTTTAATATTAAATCAACTATTTCTTTTTGCTTTTCATTTAATTGATTATATTGTCTAGTTCCAATTTCTATAGCTTGTTCAAGCGTCCAATAATCCTCTTCCTCGTTATCCTTTATCATTTGTTCCATTTGTGGAAAATCAGCGAAACTTTTACCTTCTGCAGAAAGCATAGCACCGATTTGTTCATAAGCTTTTTTTTGTCCTTGTAATATACCAAAATATCGTGTGTAATTTTCTGACATTGCTACTTTAAAGCTCTCCCAGAGTTCTTCAGGATGTAATGGCTGACAATGTAATACAATGCGTACAAATAATTTTCGAAGTTGTCGTGGCATCATCCACCTGGCAGCTTCATTCATAGCTCGTATCCATTCATCATCATCTTCAATTAGGCCTAAAGCTAAACATGTTTCTGAATACGATTGATAAATTTCTCCATTTACAGTTCTTAAATTGTTAAAACTCGTAGCTCCTTTAACAGTAAGTAACAATAATCGTAAATGAAATAATTCTGTTTGTATTGGACTAACCGAATACATTCTATGCAATTATAATAATTACAACGTTTGATCCAATGTGATACATTTCTGCCATTGACTTTTTCTTTCTTAAAAGTATAATATTGTGGAATTTCTGTATATAAATAGTTTCTTGCTTCAACATCACGTAAGTTTAATGCAAAATAATCTATTAACATAGTGACTTGATTTAAAGCAGAAGTCATTGCATCTTCAATAGATTCATTTTCGATAATAACATTTTGTTCATTAGGTAGATGAATTGGCAAACGTATTATAGCGTGACTTTTATCTTGTAATTTCTTATCAAGTATACGCCAGCTAGCTTCTACGGGTCCAACATACCGTGCTTCCATATAATCACGTATTTCATCATGATCAATAATTACATTTTCTGTTATTGGTTCAATTGTTATAGCTGCAGCATCATGACCTTTATAAATATATTTATACAGATATTTAACCGATTTAATACTGGAAACTATTTCGACGTTAATATGGGAATTAAATATAATCGATAATGTGGGACAGTATGAAACAACATATCGATTATCAATTATACAGGGTGTCCCTGAATATTTGGGACTTTTCTCGAAAACAGATAGAACGGACTCAACTGAGTCGAAAAGTCCTTTACCATTTTGCAATTTTCGCAATAGGTAACGAGATATTAATAATTAAAAATCGCCGTATTAGCCCGGCCTACCGCCAAATGCAAGCGCGCGGCGAGATGCGGCCGCCCACTGCCCACCGATCGATATCCGCGGTCGGCGCGCGGGGAATTGTTTAATACAAGCGGCAATGGCTACACACGAGTGGCGCGTAACGCTGGGCCCCCGTTCTGAGATAAGATAGTTCCTCGCCTTTTTTTTAATAAAAATAAAATTGTCAAACGGGCCAAAAATTTTCTATGTGTGTGCGTGTACATGCATGTGCACGTATGCATGTATGCAACGCTCAGAAAAGTATCAATTTTACTGCATAAAAAAGCGATTACTCAATTTACTTTTTTTCTTTTAGTAAGCAACGGTTATCTTTAACAAAGAATAATTCCTTGATTATAATGTTAAAATGTACTCATCACAAATTTTAGAGAAAGTCATTATCATGTACCCGCAGAGAATTTATATTTTTTCTTTAAAGAATGTAACATTATAAAATTTTATCGAAGAAAAGTTAAAATAATAAGCAAATCAAATTTTTATTTTTATTTTATATGCTTCTATAAACTTATGAAATATTTGAAATAAGTAATATTTATTTAATTCAAGTAATTTATAGTATGTTATTTGTATGTGTGTGTATGCAGGCAAAAAAATGTTAAGTAAATATGATTTATTTTAAAATTTTTAAATAAAATAATAAGTGAATTTTAAGACTATTATTAAGAAAATATTCTATGTAAAAATAACCATTACTTAGAAGAAGAGAACTAAAATTGAGTAATTGGTTTGCTCAATTCTTAGCACTAGAATGATATTTTTCTGCGTGTGCGTACGTGAATAATAATCGCAATATAAGATCGCGAGCCAAAAAATAATTATTTTTTCTTTCTGTGGCAAGAAAATGATAGAGCGCTATCATTTCCACACCACCTTGCGGTAGATAGCATGGCGCATTTTTTTTAAAGTGGTATCCCCAGTAGGTCTAATCCACTTTGCATTAAAATATGAAAATATTTTAATGCAAAAACTGTTCGAAGTGCCTTCCTCGTTCTCGTACACAGAGTTCGGCTCTTCGAGTAATATTGCGCGTCGCGCGGTACGCCATTTCCGGCGTGATGGTATTGAAAGCTGCGAAAATTTCTTCTCGTACCTCAGCTTGTGTACCACCACGCCTGTGCTCGACTAAATCTTTGATGTAACCCCAAACGAAATAGTCGAGCACGTTAAGATCCGGCGACCGCGCCGGCCAAAGGATTGGGCCACCTCGACCTATCCATCTGTCCGGATAATGCGCGTCTAAAACTTCGCGTGCTTCAAGCGCGAAATGCGGGGGAGCCCCATCGTGTTGGAAAATAAGCTCTTCCCGTTCGCGAAGGGGAACGTCTTCGAGAAGACCGGGCAGCTCATTTTCCAAAAAATTTGCGTACCTATCCCCACGTAAACGTGGCGGGAGGATATAGGAACCGATCTAAAAATCATAGAAAAAATGTGATTTTAAAAAAACTACGAGAGAGACAGAGACAAAATTTCTTAACTCATAAACTTACAATTCGGTTCGCTTTTATTCCTGCCCAAACATTTATCGACCAGCGATATTGAAACGCGCCTTGGCGAATGGCGTGCGGATTTTCGTCTCCCCATAATAGGTGATTATGGGAGTTAAACACGCCGTTCGGTGTGAAGGTCGCCTCGTCCGTCCACAGGATGCGGTCGGGGAAAAGAGCATTCTCCCGACACTGCGCGAGGAACCCTGTGTATTTCACTGATAATTAATACTTTTAAAAGAAGCGTAAACATTAAAGTAAGATAATACAAATACCATTACAAAAGTAGAAGCGATTGCGTTCATCTTCCTCATTAATGAGTTGTTGCACCCGCTGATAATGAAAAGGGGGCAATCAGTTCTGGCGTAGAACGCGATGCACGACGCTTCGGGAGAGACCTAGCGTACGAGCAACACGGCGCACGCTGTTCCCGGGGTTCTCCTCGAATGCTTCCAGGATTCTCTCTTCGTCGATTACGCGACGTTGCAACGGTACACCAGCATGCCGCCAATGTGGTAAAAGAGATCCTGTATTGTCGTGGAGCGATAAACAATATTGAAGTGGATAACAAATGAACGATGTTGATTGCAACTGTTTATTGTTTGTCGCTCCACGAGAGTACGTGTCCAGCGTCCGACGTGCGTGCATTCTCGAGAAATTATAAGAAGATGTATACTGCTCAAGAGTATACGGATATGCTGATTACGTACGGAATGGCTGGAGAAAACGTCCGTGCCGCCGTTCGACTTTACGCGGAACGATTCCCCGGGCGTGAACGACATCCCGGATACAATGTGATTTTGGGATGTGTCCGACGCGCCAGAGAGACAGGATCTCTTTTACCACATTGGCGGCATGCTGGTGTACCGTTGCAACGTCGCGTAATCGATAAAGAGAGAATCCTGGAAGCATTCGAGGATAACCCCGGGAACAGCGTGCGCCGTGTTGCTCGTACGCTAGGTCTCTCCCAAAGCGTCGTGCATCGCGTTCTACGCCAGAACTGATTGCCCCCTTTTCATTATCAGCGGGTGCAACAACTCATTAATGAGGAAGATGAACGCAATCGCTTCTACTTTTGTAATGGTATTTGTATTATCTTACTTTAATGTTTACGCTTCTTTTAAAAGTATTAATTATCAGTGAAATACACAGGGTTCCTCGCGCAGTGTCGGGAGAATGCTCTTTTCCCCGACCGCATCCTGTGGACGGACGAGGCGACCTTCACACCGAACGGCGTGTTTAACTCCCATAATCACCTATTATGGGGAGACGAAAATCCGCACGCCATTCGCCAAGGCGCGTTTCAATATCGCTGGTCGATAAATGTTTGGGCAGGAATAAAAGCGAACCAAATTGTAAGTTTATGAGTTAAGAAATTTTGTCTCTGTCTCTCTCGTAGTTTTTTTAAAATCACATTTTTTCTATGATTTTTAGATCGGTCCCTATATCCTCCCGCCACGTTTACGTGGGGATAGGTACGCAAATTTTTTGGAAAATGAGCTGCCCGGTCTTCTCGAAGACGTTCCCCTTCGCGAACGGGAAGAGCTTATTTTCCAACACGATGGGGCTCCCCCGCATTTCGCGCTTGAAGCACGCGAAGTTTTAGACGCGCATTATCCGGACAGATGGATAGGTCGAGGTGGCCCAATCCTTTGGCCGGCGCGGTCGCCGGATCTTAACGTGCTCGACTATTTCGTTTGGGGTTACATCAAAGATTTAGTCGAGCACAGGCGTGGTGGTACACAAGCTGAGGTACGAGAAGAAATTTTCGCAGCTTTCAATACCATCACGCCGGAAATGGCGTACCGCGCGACGCGCAATATTACTCGAAGAGCCGAACTCTGTGTACGAGAACGAGGAAGGCACTTCGAACAGTTTTTGCATTAAAATATTTTCATATTTTAATGCAAAGTGGATTAGACCTACTGGGGATACCACTTTAAAAAAAATGCGCCATGCTATCTACCGCAAGGTGGTGTGGAAATGATAGCGCTCTATCATTTTCTTGCCACAGAAAGAAAAAATAATTATTTTTTGGCTCGCGATCTTATATTGCGATTATTATTCACGTACGCACACGCAGAAAAATATCATTCTAGTGCTAAGAATTGAGCAAACCAATTACTCAATTTAGTTCTCTTCTTCTAAGTAATGGTTATTTTTACATAGAATATTTTCTTAATAATAGTCTTAAAATTCACTTATTATTTTATTTAAAAATTTTAAAATAAATCATATTTACTTAACATTTTTTTGCCTGCATACACACACATACAAATAACATACTATAAATTACTTGAATTAAATAAATATTACTTATTTCAAATATTTCATAAGTTTATAGAAGCATATAAAATAAAAATAAAAATTTGATTTGCTTATTATTTTAACTTTTCTTCGATAAAATTTTATAATGTTACATTCTTTAAAGAAAAAATATAAATTCTCTGCGGGTACATGATAATGACTTTCTCTAAAATTTGTGATGAGTACATTTTAACATTATAATCAAGAAATTATTCTTTGTTAAAGATAACCGTTGCTTACTAAAAGAAAAAAAGTAAATTGAGTAATCGCTTTTTTATGCAGTAAAGTTGATACTTTTCTGAGCGTTGCATACATGCATACGTGCACATGCATGTACACGCACACACATAGAAAATTTTTGGCCCGTTTGACAATTTTATTTTTATTAAAAAAAAGGCGAGGAACTATCTTATCTCAGAACGGGGGCCCAGCGTTACGCGCCACTCGTGTGCAGCCATTGCCGCTTGTATTAAACAACTCCCCGCGCGCCGACCGCGGATATCGATCGGTGGGCAGTGGGCGGCCGCATCTCGCCGCGCGCTTGCATTTGGCGGTAGGCCGGGCTAATACGGCGATTTTTAATTATTAATATCTCGTTACCTATTGCAAAAATTGCAAAATGGTAAAGGACTTTTCGACTCAGTTGAGTCCGTTCTATCTGTTTTCGAGAAAAGTCCCAAATATTCAGGGACACCCTGTATATCTACCAGGTCTTTCAAAAGTCTTTCCAGTATCTCGTCGACGATAATGTGGATAAGCATCTTCATCCATCTTGGTTTCTTCTAGAAACGCTTTTGGATAACCTTTCGAACATTGTCCATCTATTAAACACCAATCGCCACAAGGCCCGTGAATCATATGTTTCATGATTATATCATGCAAATTACGATTCTCACATGGATCAGGAATTTCTGTAGATATATATTTGTCGACAATTTGTGGAGTTGTTATATTAAAATTGTGTTTCAAAGTAATCAACATATGGATATGTGGCAAACCACTTTTTTGGAATTCAATAACATATACATATGCTGCAACTTCACCAAAAAATTTTTGCTTAATAATCAAATCTATTAAATAGTCTTTTTTAATATTAAAAACACGAGCGCAAATATCAGGTCTATCAGAAGCTTGTTGTCCAGGTAAAAGATTTTCCTTGATTTCACGCCATTTTTGATTAGAAGTCATTGTGATAAAAAGATCTGGTTTACCAAATTTAGCAACAATTGCCATTGCATCTTGATAATTTTGTAGCACGTTACGTGGTGATCCGATAAACATAGAAGGAAGTATAACCATTTTTCCAATACGTCCATTTAAATTATTTGCCATATTTTGCATATAATCTATTAAACCTTGATATGTTTCAGAACGTAATTCTTTTTGATGATTTTTGCAATAATCCGTTCTGTCTTTTTCAATTTTTACGTAATTATCTACAAGCCATTGTTGGAATAAGCGTCGCGTCGTCCTAATAAGAAAACATTGAAGTCACCACGAATAGCCATGCGATACTTAATATATTGTCCTCTTGTTATTCGTTTCTCACTATTTAATTTCTTTAAATGACGATGCCATCCTTGAGTACCATATGGGTAAAACAATGGATATATCCATGGTTCAACATTTGGATCCATAGTACTAACTTTTTGCAGAGTTTTGGTATTCTTATTACGTATTATAACATATGATTCTGGAATTTCTCCATCAGCAGTTGTTGAAAAAACCGCAGCAACTTCATTCGTTCTTTGGATATTATATCGACGTCAATCCATTCCTGGCTTTAAGGTGAATACTAATTGTAATTCCGATAATGATTCATTAAATGCTAATTGTCGTTGATTTTCTAATTCTTCATCCATCATTTGATATGATTTAGCAAATATATTACATTCCCGCATTATATGTTCAAGTTTTTGTACAATTTCGAAATCCATATTTAAATTTTTTTTTAGACGATGATTTATTGCTTCGTTCGAATCTACAATAAAAAGTTGACCATAAGCTGGACTTTCATTTTGTGCAGCATACAATGCTGTATTAATTTGATAATATATTTGTCCTTGTATTTTGAAGCAGTATGGACCAGGTCGTCTATTTTGAAAATTATTTAAATTAGCGTTAAATGACGCAAATGAAAATGAAGTATTGTAACTACGAATATTTTGTAAGAAATGATTAGATTTTGCATGATTTCCATCGAATAAATCATGTAAAAATTTAGGGGATTCAGGTAGAGACTCAAGATATACTGCCCCATGATTGCAACAATCGTGAAATGAATTTCCTCTATTAGAAACTCTTTCAGCTGCAAAATGTTTAGCATTGCAATGAATACACAATACATCCATAGGTCCAATGTAATATTCAAGTAAATCATCATTTAATACTGTATTACTAATATTTAAATAAGATTGTCTTTTTTTACGTAAACGATAACGTGATTGATATTCTGCACATGTAACATGTTGTCTTATATGATTTGCAGACGATGTACTGGGGATACAAATAGTATCAGATATTTGACTAACTATTAAATTAGTTTTATTATTAGTTGCTTCTTTTGCAATTCGCCGGCGATTATATTGATTTTGTGCTTTTCTTTCGCGACGTTGTCGTTGAATTTTCTCTTCTTCTTCTACACAACGTTCTATTTTTCGTTTAGGCATTTTATCAAAATAAGCATAAATAATATGTTGTCAAAAAATTATGGATTAATTATTATTCAAATTACTTCTTTAAAAATCAATTTTTAAAATCAAATTTCTTATTGTATTTAAAATATTCTTTTTAAAACACAATATATATATATTAATTTCTATATTGTATTTAAAATTCAAATTTTAAATACAAATCATCATTGTCATTCTTATCATCATTATCATCATTATTATCATCATCATCATTATCGTTATCATCATTATCATCATTATTATCATTATCTTTATCATTATTATCGTTATTTTGTCAATATACATTAAAGATTAACATAACTTATATTCTATAATATAAGTGAGAATATAAAACTTTAGAAAGAGAGAGGAAAAGAGGTAAAGAAAGTAACTATATTTTTTAAAGATATTAAGAAAACTTACCCATACTGAAGGAAACAGGGAAAAGGGAATACGGTACAGGGTTCAGGAATAAGATACAGGAAACTGCTTTTGTGCAAATTTTCAACACAATTTTCGATCTGAACACAGTGTACAAAACAAAGGACGTTCTGAAAATATACAATTTTTTAAAATATTTCCGTAAAACTATTTTTTAAACAACCAAATATGTTTTAAACTACCAAATGTGTTAATCATATTTTGAAATATATGTATGTTTAATTTGTTGTATAATTGTAAATTAAAAAAGCACATGTAATAATAGTATAATAATTCTAAATATTAAGAATATTTAACGTATGTTACAATGTCAAGAAGGAAAAAAAGATAATAAGAATTAAAAAATGAAAAAAATAGGGAAAAATATAGCATGTAAAATATTTATATATCTCACAGGTATTTAATATAAGACTTGAAAATAATGAATAAATCAATATAAATATTTTAGTACAGAACATTTTATGTAAACTAGTTTTAAAATTAATTTTAATATAAAATAAAAAAAATAATGAAACAATTGAAAATACATTTAAGCGAAAATATATTTACATAATTACAAAGGCAAAATTTAAATGGTTTCATCAACGTACAAAATATATTTATACAAACTTAATTCAATCAGATTGGAGATAAAGATGAAAAATAATAAAAGATTAACATAATCTATATTTTACAATATAAATGAGAATAAAATTTTACAAAAGTATACTTTATATCAAGAGTATGAAATATTTCTACGTAAAAGCCTATATGATTATCTCACCGTAAGTTAACGAAGGAATAAAATTAATATATTAAAAATTAATTTTCAATGTGAACTCCAGTAGTTATTATTTTTAATTTTATATTTTTATTTCTGTAGTATTAAATGTAATATGCCCTGAGGATGACCAAGTAAGGTCGAAACGTTGGCTTGATAATTAAAATTTAAAATTTATATTTAGTATTTTATTAACATCCTAATATTGCTCGAAATATCGGCCGTGGTATTACTTAGCTTTTGCTTTAAACGAGCGATAATACTTTTATTTATTAAAAATTACCTGCTTTAAATAGGAAATCCAAATTGTTTTGGAAAACACAATAAATATTTCTTTCAAAATCTTCTTTTAAGGACGAATGCAATAACGATACAATCTATAGATAAAATTATATAAATTTATGTAGGAAAACAAAAAATCATTAGTTACAAAGATAATTGAAAGAAATACAAAATAGCAATCAACTGCAACTTTAGAAAATCTCGTAATTTTAAATTAGAGCTATATAAAAAATGCATAAGAGGGGAAGGCAAAGGGGGGTGTGGGAAGTGATGCAGTGAAGGACGGTGGTGAGAGGGGCGGAGAGAAAGGAGATGAAGATGCGGCCGGAGGATGGGACACGGAGAATGGACGGAGGAGTGCAGGACGGAGGGATGAAGAGAAGCGGAGATAGGACGGAGAAGACAGAGGGGGCAGATAGAAAAAAGAAGGAGGGAGCTGAGATGGAGGATATGGCGGCACAAAAGGGTATGGAGACGAGGAGAGGGATGAGACGACGTATGCGATGAAGTGCAAGGGGTAAAAGGCGAAGAAGCTGAGGAAAGAAGAAGAGCGGTGGAAAGGATGGTGAGGACGGAGCTGAGAAGCAATGGCAGGGTAAGAGGAGTGATAGAGAGGAAGGGGGAGGAGGGGATGGTGCTGATAGTGGAGCTGGAGGACGAAGAAGATAAAGAGGTGATTTTAGACAGAGGATGGGAAATAAAGAGCAAGTGGAACGTGAGGGTGGATGAGGACCCGAGGGAAGAGAGAAAGATGAAGTGGAGGATAATGGAGAAGGCGCACAAGGAGAGGAGTAAAGGGAGGAGAGTGAGGAATACGAACAGGAGAATTTGGATAGAAGGGAAAGAGATAGAGTGGGACGAGGAAGACGGAAGGTGGTATGAAGTCTAAAAGGAGGAAAGGACGAGAGGGGGGCAAAGTAGAAAGGGAGGGAATTGGAGGAGGCGACAGGAAGATGAGGGGGAGGAGGGAAAGAAGGGGGTCGGGTAGTTGGTCAGGGTTTCTAATACTCTTTGTATGTTCAGAATAGAGCAGGAGAGGAGAGGACAGAAGGATGGAGGTCAGACAGATGGAGGCGACAGGAGAAGAACGTGAGAACAGAGATGAGAGCTAGTGAAGAAAATGAGGCAGGAGGGAACGTCATCGCATGCGACTGTGATAAAGAGGAGCGACGGAGGGAGGATAACAGGCAGGAGGATGAAAAAACGAAAGGAGGAGAAGTGAGGGGGGGCGAGGGAGGCGGATGAAGGGTACTGGGTTTAAAAGGGGTGGGAGGGAAAGAGATTGTAAGGTCGCCCAATGGCCAGGTTTTTTGAGAGGGGAGTACGGAGTTTTGTAAAGGGTTGGGTACGTCCCTACAAAACGCCTTTGTGAACCCTACGGGGATATACAAATAAACTCATTCATTCATTCATTCATAAAAAATGCATAACATAACATAAGCATAGCATAAAACCGCTGGATCAATGAACATCCAGCATAAAGTTGCCATATTAATTTACATAAGATGCTTATTGGTCCAGCGGTCTTATGCTATGCTTATGCAACGTTATGTATTTTGTGTGTGATGGCCTTTACAATGTACTTTCTGATACCTTTACGCAAATAGTTTACATCTTATTATATGCCTTTTCAAACGATACACTACAATATAGGAGGTTCTGTTTAAGAAATTGAAGGTGACGTTCACGTGAACTTCAAACGCCCATCCAAAATCAAATCATTGCCACCATCTTATGTCCCCCTTTAGACGATACAACTTTTGTCTAAAATATTTTTCCGTATCTTCCGTATTTTTCGAGATATTTTCCTGTATTGATTAAAATAACTTACCCTGTATGTTAGAAATTTCTTGGAGAGAAGGATCGGAGAGCTTGAAAATGAACTGTATATTTGAACACTTGCTTTATTTCAAAAATAACACCTGAGAAGCAACGCGTCTATCACGAACGAGAGTCGACGGTTAACAGTAGTGGAGCACAGAGGCTTCCCGGCGTTCTCGCACGATACCCGAGCTTCACCGAAGGTACCCGAACGATCGAGTGCTCAACTCTCCGCTTCTCGCTTATGCTGCCCGGACGGTGGCGCAGCCCTGTTCCCGCGGATCTTATCCTAACTACGCGATAAACTATCTGCCTCAATACTACCGCCGTTTGAGCGTTGTTCATACACTGAAGCTACGTTAATTAAATTACACAGCTTTCTGAATCTTTCTTTTGGCAGCGCTTTGGTTAGGATGTTGGCACGCTGTAACTCCGAAGGAACATACGTTACCACTATCTCGTGATTTTCGAACTTTTTGCGTATGTAGTGGTAACGTATGTCGATATGTTTAGTACGCTTATGAAAGACAGGGTTTTTCACTAAGCGTATCGCACTTTGGTTATCTACATACAATCTTAATTCGCGATCGCAAGAATACCCGAGATCGGTGACTAGTTTTCTTAGCCAGATGGCCTCTTTGGTAGCTGTTGCAGCCGCCACATATTCTGATTCGGTTGTGCTAAGCACGACTAGTTTCTGTCTTTGAGCTGACCACGACACTGGTCCGTTTGCTATGAAAAATATATATCCCGTTGTCGACCTGCGCGTCTCTATGTCGCTTGCGTAATCCGCGTCCGAAAAACCCACCAGCTCGCTACCGCCGCTTCTGTACTGTATACCAAAGTCTTTCGTTCCTTTAAGATACGCATAAATGCGCTTAACTGCTCGCCAATGCTCGACACTATGATTGCTTAGAAATTTGCTCACCAAGTTTACCGCGAATGCTATATCGGGGCGAGACACTGTTGCTAGAAAAACTAAGGACCCGACCGCCTCTCTATAAGGCACGACACTTGACGTCACGTCGTTTTTTTCGACCGGGTACAGAATCGCGTAAGGGTCAGCTGGTATGCTTATCGGTTTCGCATCACACATTCCAAATTTTTGTAGAATTTTTTCTACGTACAAGGTTTGATGAATTGTGAGAGTTTTTCTCTCCCTATCACGTTCTATTTGTACTCCAACAAAAGAGCTTGAATCGCCAATTTTTATTGCAAATACTTCCCGTAGTTGACTCGATATAAACTTTAACGTTGATTCAGATTTTGCCGCGACAAGTCCGTCGTCTACAAATAACGCTAGGTAAACCGTTTCACCTTTGACTTGTCCTATGAAGATGCACGGGTCTGCCTCACTACACTTTAGATCAAAACGTCTCAAAAACTTAAGGAACTTCACGTTCCAGCACCGAGGTGCTTGTTTGAGACCGTATAGGGATTTATTTAATTTGCACACCACTTTCTTCGTGTCACCATCGATCTTCAGTCCTTCAGGAACTTCTATATAGATGTCCTCCTCCAATTCGCCGTATAGGAAAGCTGTCTGGACATCGAACTGGAGCAACTCGAGATCCTTCTCGGTTACGGCTGCTAGTAGCACACGAAGTGAGTCATATCGCACGACCGGTGCAAACGTCTCAGTGTAGTCGACCCCTTCTTTCTGCAGGAACCCTCGGGCAACCAGTCTCGCCTTGAATCGTTGTTTTCCAGCTTCCGTTGAATCATCTTTGAGCTTGAACACCCACTTAGAATCGATTGTTTTCGTTCCAGGTGTTCGTTGCACGATAGACCAAGTGTTGTTAGTCTCGTGCGCTTTCAACTCCTCTTCTATAGCACGCACCCACTGCGCGGCATCAGTGCTATGAGTTGCTTCTTCGTACGACCTTGGCGTAATGTACTCGGCAATGTCGACTTCATATTGATACCTTCTCGGTGGTTGAAGTAGCTCACGATCCCTCAGAGCCCATCGCGGAGTCTCGATTATGCGCTGCCTTTTGTTCTCTTCGACCTGACCTTCACGGTCATTGTTGCCAACATCTCGTACTGCGTTTCCTCTTGCTTCTTATTCAGCATCGCGCTGCTGAGCTACCTCTTCGACGTCGCGTCTTGGAGCTTCTTCTTTTATCGGCACTTCCCATTCGGAATCTGTCTCAGCTTCGTCGACGTTCTCTACCTTGCCGATTCGCTCGTTGAAAGTTGCATCTCTCGTTACACTCACTTTCTTCGTTGCCGGATCATAGACTCGATAATTAGTAGAGTCGTTCTCATAGCCGACTAGAAGCATCTTCTTACCGCGTAAGTCAAATTTACTTGTAAATTGTTTAGGAGTGTGTACATATGTCACGGAGCCAAATATCCTCAGGTGACTCATCGTTGGTTTCTTCCCAACCCATTTCTCGTAAGGCGTAGACTCACCACCCGATGACACAGTTCGATTCAACACGTACACAGCAGTGTTGACAGCTTCAGCCCACAAGGTTAACGGTAAGCTCTTCGCGTGTAGCATGGTACGCGCGCTCTCGACAATGGTTCGATTATCCCTCTCTGCTCGTCCATTTTGCTGCGGAGTTTACGGCGCAATATTCTCTTTCTTAATGCCCCGAGCCACGAGATATTCATCCATGAGCTTGTTACAGAATTCTTTCCCGTTGTCCGATCGCAGGGCTTTCATAGCGCGGCCGAACTTGTTCGATACCATTTTTTCGAATATTTTGAATCGCTCAAAAACATCAGACTTGTGTCTCAAGAAAAACACATGGCGGTACCCCGTCGCGTCGTCTTTAAAGGTCAGGAAAAATCTTGCACCTCCTGGTGTCTCGACGGACATCGGCCCACAAACATCAGTGTGAAAAACCTCACCTGGTTTCGACGATACTTTTTCGTGCTTGCTGAATGGTTGTCGATGTGATTTTCCGAGCTGACACATTTCACATACAAAATCGTTTTTATCGTTGATTGACAGTCCACGAACAAGTCCTTTCTCAGCCAGCGCACGTATCGCACGCTTGCTTACATGGCCGAGTCGCTCGTGCCACACTCGTAGATTATAGGCTGCTACATTCGCCTCCTCTTCGCGAGTTTTCACGACACGAAGTAACATGCGATAAATATCGTTATCTTGCTTCACACCAGACGCCATTACTTTATTATCGCGCACTATCTTTACGAGATTATTTTTAAAAGTCACTTCGTATCCTTTGTTAGTGCAGGCACCGACAGAAAATAAATTTTTCTTCAGCCCCGGAACATACAGCACATTCTCAATTCGAGCTTCGCACCACAGCCCGTCGACGAGCCTCTGTACGTGTACAACTCCCTCACCTGCTATACGGCACTCATCGCCGTCACCGAGTGCAACTGTTCCACCATTAGGAATCGGACGGTAATCTGTGAGCCATTCACGTCGGTATGTCATATGTCTTGACGCACCACTGTCGGTAAGCCAGGTCTCTCCTTGTCTGACCGCGAGAAGTTGTCGCAGCTGTTTTCCGCTTGGCTCTCCCGACACACTCGACTCACAACACGAGCTTCGCGCTTTTTCAACTACGAACGCGCAGTCACGTGACTGATCAGTGTCACCACTTTTCCCGCACTTTTTGGACGGACACTCGTGAGCGTAATGCCCCATCTCGTTGCATCTGTAGCACTCGACGTTCTTGTTGACCTTCTTTCCTTTGGGCTTTTTCTTCCCGCGTGACTTTTTTTCGTTCTTCGCTGCTGCGAATGCACTTGCACCGTCCTCACTAGCACCCAGTCTAGCTTCTTCGCGAATCAGTCTTTCTTCCAGGTGCTCGAGAGTCTGACGGGCCGGATCGACACTGTCCCATGCCGTCTGAAGAGTACTAAACTTCACTGATAAACTGCCAAGGATTTTAGCTATCACAGTCATCTCCGAGACATGTTCACCTACGTTTTCGATCTGCGCGGCCAGATTGCGAATCTTCGAGATATGCTGTACAACCGAGTCGCTCGGTCCCATGCGGTACTCGTGAAATTTTTGTAGCAGTAACAGTTTGTTAGATGCCGATTTTTGCTCGTGAATACGACACAAACTGTCCCACATATCTTTAGCTGTTTCGCACACTAGCAATGGCTCGAGCTGAGCTGGTTCCAGTGCAGTAGAGATCAGGAACATCGCCTTCGCATTATCACGAATCCACGTTTTCGCAATGGCCGACGTTCGATCCTCCGGCAAGGTCTGCGTGCCGTCAACAACATCGTCTATTTCGTGTGCCATAAATAAGGTGTTGATCTGAAACCTCCAGCCTTGGAAGTTTGAACCGTCAAATTTCTTGATATTACGTGCGGAGATGTCTTGAGACATTTTCGATGCAAATCACTCGCGTCGTTTCACTCCACGCACGTTTCTCGACCGAACGTTAATATGGCTGCCTCGTGGCTTCTCTCGCGTTTTCGAGCTCTCTCACTTCTCACAGATTAAGACCGCGGTTTACGTGGGCTGGGCCCATAACCTGTTAGAAAGTTTCTTGGAGAGAAGGATCGGAGAGCTTGAAAATGAACTGTATATTTGAACACTTGCTTTATTTCAAAAATAACACCTGAGAAGCAACGCGTCTATCACGAACGAGAGTCGACGGTTAACAGTAGTGGAGCACAGAGGCTTCCCGGCGTTCTCGCACGATACCCGAGCTTCGCCGAAGGTACCCGAACGATCGAGTGCTCAACTCTCCGCTTCTCGCTTATGCTGCCCGGACGGTGGCGCAGCCCTGTTCCCGCGGCTATCCTAACTACGCGATAAACTATCTGCCTCAATACTGTATAATACCATTAATATAAAAAATATATAATATAAATTATAATCTAAAAATAAGAAAAGAAAGATGACAACAAAAATTAAAATATAAAGGAAATAAATATAATATTTAAAATATTGTGATATACTTTATTATTTTATTGTAAAAATTGAAAAAGTGAATAAATTAAATTAAATTAAATATATTTCAAATATTGTATTTGAATTACATTAAAAATTAATTTTAATAAAATAAAAATCCATAATAAAACTATTAGGGAAACATTGAAAGAATTAAAAAAAATATACTTGTGTAATTAAAAAGGCAATGTTACAAATAATTATGTATAAAACAGTTGGGTACATTTATACAATACGTAATTAAAAAGTTAATATTAAAAATGTACATCGTTATAAAAGACCAATATATTTATACAAACTAATATTAGATATTAATACAATCAAAGCGATAATGACGATTAAGAAGAAAAGTGAAAATGAATTAAAAAGTTTTATATATTAAAATATAAATGCGTTTCAAAATTCTCAGAATTGTCCTAAAGTCTGTACTATTTATCTTAAAAAATTATTGTCTAACTGTAATTTAACGATGATAAAAATTTAATCAAAATTATCTGTTTCAAATAAGATCAAAATTGTTTTGAAATTGTACTTCTTAATATTTTTTATTTTAAAATATAGAACAGAATGATATATAAATAAATATATACCTAAATATTAATATGAAACTAAGAAATAAAAGTTTGTAGTTAAAAGAAAATATATCAATAAAAAATATAATCCAAATAATAGATTTTTACTTCGTGAGTAACAAATAACATCAATATCATTTCTTTAAATCAACTTTAACTGACCAATTTTTAATCGTTATTCCGATACGACAAAGTTTGGAAAACTACGTAGCGGACTTGGTTTGTCAGATTCAACACAGATATTTTCCAATCGTATCGCCAAGACGTTTTTGACCATGTGTTTTGGTCCGTTGATATTATATATAAGCATCCTATTCTTTAATAATTTTAACTTTGTTGTGAAAAATATTACCTCAGTCAGGAAAAAATTTAATAATTATTGGAAATTATTTAAATAATGAGTCACACTGGGTAAAATACACCCCAGCGTTTTTTTGACTTCGAAGACGACCCAGTAAACCAGTGGAAATGGGCCTTTTGCCGTCATCTACAGGTAGTTTTTTTGCAAATCAAACCTATACAGTCTTTTTAAGGAAGACAAACTACAACAGGATATTTTTTTTTTTTTAAGGTCACCTACAATTTTTTATACACGTGCAAACACGCTGGGGTGTATTTCACCCAGTGTGACCGGTACGGGATTCTCGGAAGTGTGACTCATTAGGGTTAAATAGATTTTAGTAATTTTGTAAATAACATTGAATTTCTATAAACAGACCTGATTTTATCAACGTCACGTAACTTTAATCCTTAGTTTAACTCATTCTTCATCTTTTTCTAAGGCAGACAGTTAGAAAGAGACGGAGAGTAAGTTAAACTAATGTTAATGTTATACGCGACATTGATGCAAACTGATCTAAGAAAGAGAGAGGAAAAGAGATAAAGAAAATAACCATATTTTTGAAAGATATTAAGAAAACTTACCCATACTGAAAGAAACAGGAAATAGGGAATACGGTACAGGGTTCAGGAACAGGATACAGGAAATTGCTTTTGTGCAAGCTGTCAATACAATTTCTGATCTGAACACGGTGTACCGAATAAAGGACGTTCTGAAAATATATAATTTTTTGAAATACTTAAGTAAAACTATTTTTTAAACAACCAAATATGTTTATTCGTGTTAATCTTATTTTGAAATTTATGTATGTTCAATTTGTTGTATAATTTTAAATTAAAGAAACATATGTAATAATAGTATAATGATTCTAAATATTAAGAATATTTAACAAATGTTACAATGTCAAAAAAGAAAAAAAAAGATAAGAATTAAGATATGAAAAAATAGAGAAGAATATAGCATGTAAAATATTTATATATCTTAGGTTTTTAATATAAGACTTGAAAATAATGAATGAATCAATAGAAATATTTCAGTACAGAACATTTTATGTAAAATAGGTTAAAAATTAATTTTAATAAAATAAAATCAATAATAAATCAATTAAAAATACATTTAAGCGAAAATGTATTTTAAATTGTTTCATCAACGTACAAAATATAAGGTTATATTTATACAAACTTAATTCAATTAGATTGGAGATAAAGATAAAAAATAATAAATGATTAACATAATCTATATTTTACAATATAAATAAGAATAAAATTTTACAAAGGTATAACTTTATATTAAAAGTATGAAATATTTCTACGTAAAAGCCTATATGATTATCTCACCGTAAGTTAACGAAGAAGTAAAAATAATGTATTAAAAATTACCTGCTTTAAGGGGATCCTAAAGCTCCGACGATGTCGCTGTTTTACCGTCAAAATTACCGACAAATTGACAAATTTTCGCAAAGCTCCAGGTTTTTTTTGACTGCATGGAATGATAAATCCTTCTCCAGAATTAAAGTATAAACGCAAACGGATACGGCTGTGATCGATTTTACGCAGAGGAAGAAAGAAAGTATAATGACATTTATATTTACGTTTAGGGTGGATACACCGCCAAGGTTAGAGTTGACAAGTCGTGAAAACATCAGCTTTATACACAAATTTGCTAGCTTTCATGCACAATGCAAACAACACGCCGCGTCCGTTGGAGTGTCTACTTTAATTCTGCAAAAGGAATTATAATTCTATACAGCCAATAAAAATCTGGAGCTTTGCGAAAATTTTCGGTCTGTATACGCTCGAGATTTCCATGATTTCGCAGAGCTCCAACTTTTTATTGGCTGTATAGAATTATAATTCCTTTTGCAGAATTAAAGTAGACACTCCAACGGACGCGGCTCTGTTGTTGCATTGTGCATGAAAGCTACCAAATTTGTGTATAAAGCTGATGTTTTCACGACTTGTCAACTCTAACCTTGGCGGTGTATCTATTCTAAAAAACTGGAGCTGTGCGAAAATTTGTAGGGTTGTCGGTAATTTTGTCGGTAAAACAGCGACATCGTCGGAGTTCGGCCTTCGCTTTAGGATCCCCTTAAATAAGAAATCCAAATTGTTTTGGGAATCACAATAAATATTTCATTCGAAATCTTCTTTTAAGGACGAATGCAATAACGATACAATCCATAGATAAAATTATGTGAATTTATGTAGGAGAGCAAAAAATCAATAGTTACGAAACCAATTGAAAGAAATACCAAATAGAAATTGACAGAAACTTCAAGAAATCTCGTAATTTTAAATTAGGGCTACATACAAAATGCATAATATAACATAAGCATAGCATAAAACCGCTGGACAAATGAACATCGAGCATAAATTTACCATATTAATTTACATAAGATGCTTATTGGTCCAACGGTCTTATGCTATGCTTATGCGACATTATGTATTTTGTATATGATGGTCTTAAGAATAGTGATACTAACAAAGCAGCAAGAATAAATGGATTAATTTATATGTAATTGTTTATATGTTTCATATAAAAACTTACATATTGTATACTTACAATTATTTATAGGCTTCATATAAACACTTTCATATAAATTTATGCATTTATTCTTATTTCCAACTTTGACTTTAAATAACTCTGGAACGGATCAATGTATCGACCTCTGGTTTGCGCCAAAATTTTTTTTATATTATGTTCTTCTAAACGGTATACTATAATATGGGAGTTTTACATAAAATTCTTTAGTGTCCCAGGGGACTCAAATTCAAATGTTTAAAATAGAACTCCCCCATATTGTAGTGTATTATTTGAAAAGGTATAAAATAAGAAAAATTCTAGCGCCAACCAAAGGTCGATATGTTGAGTCGTTCGGGAATTATTTAAAGTCGAAGTTGGAAAAAGTCAATATTTTACCCTAAATAACTCCCGAACGGGTTAACGTATCGACCTCTGGTTTGCGCCAAAATTTTTCTTATTTTATGCCCTTTTAAATAATATACTACACAATAGTGTGTTCCATTCAAGGATTTAAAGATGACATTCACGTGAACTTCAAACAATCATCCAAAATCAAATCATTGACATTATCTTATATCTTCCTTTAAACCATACAACTTTTGTCTGAAAAATTTTTCCGTATCTTCCATATTTTTCGAGATATTTGCCTGTATTGATTAAAATGCCGTATCCTGTATATGTATATATGCATACACACATACAAAAGATTAGGATTAAAGGAATAAAGTCTTGTTTCCTCGGATGTGAATATAATGTATCAATATTGTTAAATTAATAATTTACAATGTGTGTATATATATATATATTATATTTATATTGTATTTATATTGTATATTATATGTTTCAATACTATAAACATAATGTGCAATACATAAAAGAAATTTATTATTATAATATTTATCGTTGAAAATAACAATTATTAAACATGAGGAGAAAGTAAAATTTCTAATTCTTCTATTCATTCAATTGGTCCGAAATTGAATAATGCGAGTTGGAAAAGACAAACGCAATTATAAATATAAAGAATAATTTTAAAATATGTCTTTAACTTATGTATATATTGAGCAAAAATTTTAGACAATAATTGCCAATAAAAAATTGTTTTATTGTAAATAAAATTATAACACAATATTAATAATAAAAGGAATGAGAACAAGAAGAAAATTAATTATGGTAAATATGCATATTAGGTCAAACCTCACCGATGACCTTGACCTTGACATATGTTGTCAAGGTCACTCTCCTGAGTGACCTTCAGAAGGTTTTAGCCGGCGGTCATTGTTCGTTAAAAAGTTATTAACAAAAAAAATTGAAAATATAGCAGTTATTTTGAGTATTGAAAGGCATAAACGACCTTGGCCTTGACATATGTTGTCAAAGTCACCCTCCTAAGTGACCTTCAGAAGGTTTTAGCTGGCGGTCATTGTTTATTAAAAGTTATAAACAAAAAGAATTTGGTGGGGAAAATTATTTAAAGCAGTGAATTGTTGGTATATTGAAAGGAAAGTTATTTAAAGCGGAGAATAGTTGGTATATTGAAAAGTATATACACAATTTTATGTATTAGAAAGTGTGAATACAAGTATTCTCTGCTTCAATCATGGCAAAAGCATGTTATAGCTTTGTTAAAGCAGATAATAGTTGGTTATTGACAAAACCTATAGGTTAGTGACGCGCTTTACAATTAGTATGTGCTTTGTAAGTTGAAGCACATACTCTCTATTCTCTTCTTTAAATAACTTTCCTTTCAATATACTTACCAACAATTTACCGCTTTAAATAATTTTCTCCATCAAATTTTTTTTGTTTATAACTTTTTAATGAATAATGACCGCCATCTAAAACTTTCTGAAGGTCACTCAGAAGGGTGACCTTGACAACATATGTCAAGGTCAAGGTCGTTTATGCCTTTCAATACTCAAAATAACTGCTATATTTTTTAAACTTTTTTTGTTTATAACTTTTTAATAAACAATGGCCGCCACCTAAAACCTTCTGAAGGTCACTCAGGAAGGTGACCTTGACAACATATGTCAAGGTCAAGGCCATCGGTGAGGTTTGACCTAATATGCATATTTACCAAGATATATTTTAAAATTATACTTTATATTTATAATTGCGTTTGTCTTTTCCAACTCGCATTATTCAGTTTCGGACCATTTAAATGGTATAGAAGTATTAGAAATTTTACTTTCTCCTCAAGTTTAATAATTGTTATTTTCAACGATAAATAATATAATAACAAATTTCTTTTACATATTACATTATATTCACAGTATTGAAACATAATATACAATATAAATACAATATATTGTATATATATATATATATATACATATATGTATGTACACACACTGTAAATTATTAATTTAACAATATTGATACACTATATTCACATCCGAGGAAACAAGACTTTATTCCTTTAATCCTAATCGTTTGTATGTGTGTATACATATATGTATATACAGGATAAGGCATTTCAATCAACGCAGGCAAATATCTCGAAAAATATGGAAGATACGGAAAAATGTTTCAGACAAAAGTTGTATGGTTCGAAGGAGGACATAAGATAGTGGCAATAAATTGATTTTGGATGGTAGTTTGAAGCTCACGTAAATGTCACCTTCAAATTCTTAAATTGAATACCCTATATTGTAGTATATCATTTGAAAAGGCTTAAGATAAGAAAAATTGTGGAGCAAACCAGAGATTGATACGTTGATCCGTTCGGGAGTTATTTAAAGTCAAAGTTGGAAAAAGTTAATTTTTGACCCTAAATAACTGACGAGTCAATGTATCGACCTCTGGTTTGCGCCAATTTTTTTCTTATTTTATGTCCTTTCTAACGATATTCTACAATATAGGGGGTTCTATTTAAGAAATTGGAAGTGACGTTTACGTGAGCTTCAATCGACCATCCAAGATCATATCATTGCCACCATCTAATGTTTTTCTTTAGACCATACAACTTTTGTCTGAAACATTTTTCCGTATCTTCCATATTTTTCGAGATATTTGCCTGCGTTGATTAAAATGACTCACTATATGTATATATATGTACATATATATATGTATATATACATATATATATATATATATATATATATATACAGGATATATATTTGTATGTATACATATACAAAAGATTAGGATTAAAGGAATAAAGTCTTGTTTCCTCGGATTCTCTCGTGAAATTTTGGAATTAATCGTAGGCCAGATAAGACCATCTTCCTGTGTATACATATAAATATACACAGGATATACATATGTACGTATACGTATATATGTATATATACAGGGTGTATCATTTTAAATAATGCAGCTGAATATCTCTTAAAGTAAAAAAGATTAGAAAATATATTTCAGACAAAAGTCGTGTGGTTTGAAGGGTGACATAAGATGGTGGCAATGATTTGACCTTAGATGGTCGTTTGAGGCTCACGTGAACGTCACCTTTAATTTCTTACATGGAATCCCCTATATTGTAGTATATCGTTCGAAAGAGCATATAATAAGAAAAATTTTGGGGCTAACCAGAGGTCGATACGTTGACCCGTTCGAGAGCTCATCAAGAATTGACTTTTTCCAACTTTGACCTTAAATAACTTCCCAACGAATCAATGTATCGACCTCTGATTTGCACCTAAATTTTTCTAATTATATACTCTTTCAAACGGAATACTACAATATGGGGGGTTTTATTTCAAATTTTTGAGCTACATTACTTAAATTGATACATCCGATATATATGTGTGTGTATATATATATACATATATATATATATGCACATATACAAAAGATTAGGATTAAAGAAGAATAGTCTTGTTTCCTTGGATTCTCTCGTGAAATTAAGGTATTAATCGTAGACAGCACCAATATTCTTTGGATATCCATATAACATCTATGCCAAGTAACTGAGCCGTGAATAGCAAGAAATTGGCTTTTATCTATGAAATTTTCTTATTTTCTACTAATAATAACTGCTGAATTTATAAAAGAATTTAATTAAATTACATTTTAACCGGAAATTTAATGGGATCATTGCCTAACGGTTTACAGTCATTGACAAAGTATATATCATCGGGGATGATATATACTTGTTGCGCTTAGGATTGCTACCAGGAGAGTCTTGATCACTTTCTGCTACTTCTGCGTCATAAATCGCAAACAAAAGCAGGTGATCTTGTAATGACGTGGTTCCAAAGAGCGCCAAGAAATCCGCCGAACGTGCCCATTATCAGGAACAGAGGTATCTCCTAGATTTGATGTGGAATTGAGTCAAATTTTCCTAAATTCAGCAAGCCAGGATACGAAAGATCTCCGGGGTATCCGTGGTATGCGCTCAAGATTATGTTCAAAGTGAACGTAATCATGCTGACGAAGAATGTTCTCCATACAAGGTTTTGATTGAAAAAGCTGGTACCCTCTTCTATACTAAATAAAACTCCACCTAAAAAATCCAAGTTTATTTTAAAACTTTCTATGTATAATAATTTATAATAAGGAAAAATCGACTCCAAATGTCCAAATTGAAAAAAATCTGTTATTAAAAAAATAATAGGCGAGAAATGGAATACTCTGTATATACCATTAATATTTAATAATATTTACCAATGGGTGCTCCAAAAGCCACCGACACACCAAACGCAGCACATATATTCCCAGTTATACAGTGCATTACAAAATTCTGGTGTCATTTACAACGCTTAGACAAGACTGTTTATGTAACAAATCATTGCTTAATTGATTAAACCGACATAGGTAGCCTTAAAGAAATTACAAAAATTATGCATATATATTTAATAATAAAAAAAGATTTTCATTAATACAAATTTATATTAAAATTACTCTTAAATGGTACTTACATACTCTTGTTTCAGTTTTAATAAAACTTCTGAAATTAACTTCGTCTCTACCATGTCTACTATCTCTAGCATCTTCTTTAACGTCTTCCCTAACAATATTCTCCTCAGTCCATCGTTGTTGAAGGGACGGTACACCTGTGAGATTGTACGTTGGCGCAGATTATAATCCATGTTTTTCAGTGGTCTTAAATTCATAACAAAAGGTTCTGCTGGATCAATGACGTCGTGCATAAAAGCAACCTAAAATTGTCCGATCACATGTGATAATATTTTTCAATATAGCCCTAAAGTTCCTTCACGCATGTCAATACATATTATACACATTAGAGCTCAGACACAATGCAAGGAATAAGCAACAAGGAATAAATATTAATAGTCGTATCCCTTTCCAATGCCCGTCTATTAAAAAAGGATGCGACTAAGAATTCTATTGCTTGTTCCTTATTCCTCGCATTGTGTCTGAACCCTTATGCTTTAAAAATATTATTATAAAACTTATCTCTCTCCCTCTCTCCCTCTCTCCCTCTCTCCCTCTCTCCCTCTCTCCCTCTCTGCCTCTCTCCCTCTCTCCCTCTCTGCCTCTCTGCCTCTCTCCCTCTCTCCCTCTCTCCCTCTCTCCCTCTCTCCCTCTCTGCCTCTCTGCCCTCTCTCCCTCTCTCCCTCTCTCCCCTCCTCCCTCTCTCCCTCTCTATCCCTCTCTCCCTCTCTCTCTCCCTCTCTCCCTCTCCTTCCCTCTCTCTCCCTCTCTCCCTCTCTCTCCCCCTCTCTCTCCCTCTCGTTTCCCTCTCGATACCTCTCTTCCTCCTCTCTCACCTCTCTCCCTCTCCTCCCTCTCTCCCCTCTCTCCCTCTCTCCCCTCTCTCCCTCCCGCCCTCTCTTCTCCCCTCTCTCCCTCTCTCCCTCTTCTCCCTCTCTCCTCTCTCACCTTCCCTCTCTTCTCCTCTTCTCTCTCTCTGGTCTGTTCCAGATTTCTTGGATTTAAAATCTTTTCGGATTCTAACCTTGCTTTTTCCTGGTCTTGGAATTGTCATTGACTTTGCTGCGCATGCTCCTGCTTTCTCTTCTCTTGCATGAGTTACCATCTGATTCATGCTTGTGGAGCCATCTGTGGGCTTTGTGACTCACCATCAACCGTTACCCACTGGAACGTGTACTGCTCTGGTTCTACTCCTTGCTGATTGACTGATTGATTATGCTGCGTGCGTGCACTATGTGCCGGAAGGTGGTTGCGACTACTATCATCGAGTGCGAGTGCAAAAACGTTTTCCATCCAAAATGTGTCAAGCTGTATTCTGCGAGCAAGAGTGCGGCCCAGTGTTGTAAAGCGTTGGCTTCTTCGTTGCCTCCGACGCCGGGAGCGGAAAGTGTTGAGCCGCGTAAGTCGTCGGCTGTTTCTTTTGCTGTTTCTCCTACACTTGGAGTGGAGAGTGCTTCATCGGCTGCTCCTCCTACACCGGGCGTGGAGTGTACTGAGATGTCATTCGACTTTGCGAACATGACTGCCCCCGCGAGCACTCAGCTACAATCGCGGATCGATGACTCGACCAATGAGCTTCTGCGTCAGTTGATCGAGCAGATGAGAGTGTCTGAGGCAAGGTTCTCTGCTTTTGTGAAAGACCAGCGGCGTATTAACAGTAGATTAAATGTTTTTGTGGAAGACCAGCGGCGTACTAATGGTTAATTAAACGACAAACTGAATCGACTTAACTGTATTGCAGAGAGTGTGGATCGGAATAGTCAGCGTATTGCTGAGCTAGAGCGGCAGTGTGCTGCCCTCACGAGTGAGGTGCGCGATTTGAGGGGAGATCGGAGCGATTCTCATTCTGTTCCGTGGTCTCAGTCTTGTGAGAATATGCTGATTATTTCTGGGATACCTGCCGCAATGTCAATCACCCCTTCGGCATGTGTTCGGAATGTGTTCTCGACTCTTGATGTCCCCGAGTTGTCGTGTCACATTCTCGATATCCGACCGGTTGTACGTAAGCCTCAGCCGGTGGCAGCTCGTGACCGTACCTCACCGGTCTCTTCGACTATGTCTTATATTGTCACCTTAGCCTCCGGTGCAGTGCGCAATACAGTTGTTTCTAAGAAGCGAGCACGACGTACGCTGAAGCAAAAAGATGTTTGCGATTATGGCTCTGATCGAAATGTGCATGTGAACGAGTTTCTGTCCAAGGACAGATATGATTTGCTGCAGCGTGCTAAACGCGTTGTCAGAGAAAAGTCTTACAGATATATCTGGGTAAAAGATGGTCGCATCCGTGTCAGACACTCTGATGGTGAGCCAGTTATTCAGGTCAATTCTGAGGCTGATCTTGAGAGGCTCGTTTGACGTGCGCGTTCCGACCAGTTATTGTCCGACCAACCGTTGTCAACCAATACACATTGTACATCCGTCTCGTCTGCTCATTTTCGCGTAGCTCAGTTTAATGCTAATTCCCTTCGGGGACATATAGATTTAATTAGAGTTCATTTTGCTGCTAACCTATTTCATGTCATTTCGGTATCTGAAACATGGCTGCATTCGGACGTTTCCGATGCTTTAGTGGCTTTAGATGGCTATTTTTTAATCCGAAATGATCGTTTGAGCAGACGAGGCGGAGGAGTCGCCTGCTTTGTCCATAATTCGTTGAAGGTCAGAGTTATAGCTGCTTCTACGGGTGTTGACATTAACTCTCCAGAATATCTCATTATCGAAATCCGTGCATCTACTAATGAGACAGTTTTATTCGCGTCTGTCTACAGAAGACCTAAAGGTCTCCTCTTAAACGAATTCGTTGATACACTTACGAGTGTATCGCATCTATATAAAAACATTATCATTGGCGGCGACTTTAACTGTGACCTCCTCTCGACGAGTTTCGAGGCGAATTATTTACGCGAACTTATGTCGGGCATTTCAATGTTTATAGTTCACTCCGATGCTACACATCACACTGCCACTTCTGATTCGTGGCTGGATGTTCTCGCGGTGGATGACAGTGAAAAGATCTTGACGTTTGCCAAATCTGAGTGCCCGTTCATAGCCGGTCATGATCTCATTGAGCTGTCGCTTTCACTTGTTTTTACCGATTGAGCGTAATATTTTAAGGCGCAGTTACAGAGCCATTGACGGTGACGAGTTTCGTGACCATCTTCAGTCTATCACTGAGAGTACTGATTTTCTGGCGTGCATTCGAGGTATTACTGATAGTAGTTGTGTCGGGCTTGTTGACCGGCCGAGTGTTTCTGGTGTTGATGGACTCTGCGCTTTGCTGTCTGATACTTTGCTTGGGTCGCTTGATGTTTTTGCTCCTGAGCGGGTATTTGTTTTCAGGAAGCCCCCTGCACGGTGGCTCACGGTCGAACTTAAAACCAGGCTTTGTACGCGTAATCAGCTATACAAGCAGGCAAAGCGCTCTAATAGTTTGCTCGGTTACGCCACCTATAGACTTTTTCGTAATCGGCTTAATATTGATATAAAGCGTGCCAAAAGCGAGTTTCAACTCAATTCTCTTAAAAACATCACTGATCCTGGAAAACTATGGAGAGAACTGGCTTGTTTGGGTCTTGTTAAATTATCCTTAGTTTCTCCTTTACGTTTTTTTACACCTGATCAATTGAATTCATTTTACGTTTCAGTTTCTAACGCTCAGTTGCCTTGCTCGTTTGCTGACTTTATTTCCGCCATTGCTTCAGTTGCTCGTCCATCTCAGCGCCCAGAGTTTGTTTTCTCCGATATAACGCCTGGCATGATTCTTAAACTCATTTCTGTTGGACCACTTCACTCTTATGCGTCTGGTTCTGATGGAATTCCGCTTTATGTTTTGCGTATTGCTTGGCCTACGATTTCAACGTATATTACCGCTCTATTTAACCGCTCATTGGAAACATCTGTTTTTCCGTCTCAGTGGAAGCGAGCGCTTATCCACCCTCTCTCGAAGATTCGTACTCCACTATCACCGTCTGACACGAGACCGATAGCCAATCTGCCTGAACTCTCTAAGACACTTGAGAGGATCGTCGCCTCTCAAATTACTGACTACTTGACTGAACATAGTATCTTAAATCCTAGACAGTCCGCATATCGACCGGGTCACAACACTCAGTCTGCACTTTTACGTGTCTGCGATGATATTAGAGAGGGGATTGATAATAGACTTATCACAATCATGATCCTCTTTGATTTCAGTAAGGCATTTGACACGGTTCCACATCTGCGCTTGCTCATCAAGCTTAAGGAGATTGGTTTCTCGGACGCGGTCCTTACTTGGATATTTTCTTACTTAACCGGCCGTACTCAGGCTGTAGTCGATGATGCTGGTAACTTCTCTGATTGGCTATCTACGTCCTCCGGTGTCCCTCAGGGCTCCGTGCTTGGCCCACTTTTATTCTCTCTATTTATCAACGACATTGGTCGCGTCTTGTTGTATGCACATCACATGATGTTTGCTGATGACATTCAAGTGTATCTCTCGTGCTCTCCGACTAAAATTTGTCACGGTTTGGAGTTGATTTCTATGGACGCGAATGCTATTTTTGACTATGCTGAGTCTAACGGTCTAAAACTTAATCCTGCCAAATCCAAGGTGCTTGTTTATGGCAGTCAAGCTTATGTTAAAGATATTGATTGTAGTCTTTTACCGCCTATTATTGTAAACCAAGTCCCTCTTCCTTTTGTGAGTGAAGTGAGGAACTTGGGCGTTGTATTTACGGCTACTCTTTCTTGGAGGAAACACGTTTTGAATGTTTCGCAAAGGGTCCATTATGCACTGCATAAACTGAAATTCAACAGAAATTCACTTTCCACCGAATTGAGAACTAAATTAGTGATGACCTTGATTATGCCTCATATAGATTATTGTTGTCTTGTATACCACGGCTTAAGTAGCGAGTTGAACACCAAACTGCAGAGACTAGTAAACTGCTGTTAGATTTATTTTCGATCTAAAGCGAGATGAGCATATTACGCCATATAGACGTCGATTGAGATGGCTTTCGGTAGAAAATAGAAGGTTATATTTTCTCGGTTGTCAGATGTATCGCATCCTTTTTCTACACTCTCCATCGTACCTGAGCGAGCTTTTCACCCTTCTTGACTCATCTCTGAGAAGATCTGATCGCCTTGTTACCTCATCACAATCTTTTCATATTCCGTCTTGTAGAACTACTATGTACATGCACTCCTTTCGCCTTTCTTCAATACGTTTTTGGCATACTCTTCCTAGCAACATAACATCAGCAGACACTTTTTCATCCTTTAAAGACCTTCTCCGCTTGTTTTTACTTGCATCAGAATCTATTTGATACTCTTAGCCATCTTGTGTTAATCACTTTCTGCAATGTTACCGTCGTCTAGTCAGACTTCTAGTCTGCTGCGTTATATATATATATATTGTTTGGGTTAAGGTATCTGCCCATACTAATGGGTCTCTTGCGTTAGTTTAGGTTAAGTTGCGGATTATTGTTTTTTGCAATGTTACCGTCGTCTAGTCAGACTTCTAGTCTGCTGCGTTATATATATATATATTGTTTTTTGCTTTAGTTTGGGTTAAGTTGCGGATTATGGTTCTTGCTTTTTCTTTTAGTTTATATTTTAGTTTTAAGTTTTACATTAGTATGCAACATATTTGTAACTTCTTTTCTTTCTACTACTTGGCTACTATTATGTTACATTCTAAGTCTTTTGTTATTGTATCTTTGCCCTTTAGCCTCGGCTTGGGCATAATAAACTCAATCAATCAATCAATCAATCTCTCTCTCTCTCTCTCTCTCTCTCTCTCTCTCTCTCTCTCTCTCTCTCTCTCTCTCTCTCTCTCCCTCTCTCTCTCTTTGCATATAAGATTTTCTCGCGCATGATCTAACTATCGGATTCGTGCGTGAAGTGTGAGCGATATCTGATATCGGTCGGTAATGCAGATATGATTGACACTGAATACGCGGAGTATAGGTGCTCTGCGTGTAAGAAGGAGATAAAGAGCCTTGTATTCCAGTGCAGGGTATGTGATAAATTATTTTTTCATCGCAGTTGTATTGTTAGACACAAGATTTACAATAGAGACAATGAAGTGGTGAAATGTGAGGGTCCATTTGATGAATTTTCAATTGGAACTGATAAAACAGATATGAATAAGAAGACACCGGCAGCGTCGGGGAGCGGGAGAGACAGGCTGGGGTCAGCGGGATCTGCAGGATCTGCATCTAACATATCGGGTAGTGCAAAGTCTTCTGGGCTGGATGTAAAGATAGATTGGCTAGTGAAGGCAGTAAGAGAGATAAGAGATGAAATGGTATGCAAAAAGGAAATCAAAACGATTATTAAGGATATAGTTCGAGAGGAATTGGAAAGTATAAAGCTAGAATTTGATGAATTGAGGAGGAGTATACAGGAAGAAATTGGGGGATCGACAAGGGAGGCGCCAAAAAGCTATTGTGAGGCGGTGAAAGGAAAGAAAAAAGAAAGCGTGATAATAGTCAAGCCGAAGAAGCAACAAGAAAGTGAAGCTACCAAGAATTTGGTAAAAGACAGAGTAGACATAAAAAATCTAGGAGTGGGGATAACAAGGCTCAGAAAAGGAAATAACGGATCAGTTATCCTGGGATGTGAGAGTGAGGGAGAGATGGAGAAGCTGAAGACCACAGTACAGAAGGAGATGGGAGAAGATTATAAAGTCATGGAACCAAAGAAGATAGAACCGAAGATTAAAATTATAAATGTGGGTAAAGAAGAAATGGAATTGAAAGAAGAAAACTTAATGGATGCAATCAAGAAGCAAAATAAAATCGATGAGACAAGAGAAGGATTCTATATAAAGGTGGTGAAGAGAATTGTTTTAGAAGGAAGAAATGATAATATGCGTCCCAGAGGAAAAGAAGAAGGCTCTTTAATACTTGAAGTTGATGAAGTGACTCATGAATTAATGCTGAAAAGAGAGAAAATAAATATAGGTTGGAGAAAATGTCGTGTATTTAATTACGTCAGTGTTAAAAGATGCTACAAGTGTTGGGGATACTATCACATAGCTAAAAATTGTACTCGGCAGGACACATGCCATAAATGTGCGGGCAACCACAAAGCAAGCGAATGTACGGTATCGGAAAAGAGGTGTGTAAACTGTATGTATAAAATCAAGACGTATAACTTGAAGATAAATGATGAGCATGATGCCTTAAGTACGGAGTGTCCAACATTTAGAAGAGCACTTGAGGAGGAAAAAAAGAGGACTGGCTGGGAAACTACTAAGTAGCAATTGCAGACAAAAATGGAGTCAATTTTGTATACCAATGCGCAAAGTTTAATGGCTCATAAGGAGGAGATTCAACATCAAGTTATGAAGAGAATGTATCCTGCAATCTTGGCGTTGGCGGAAACTAGGTTAATAGCAGATATTGAAGACAGTGAAATTTGTGTACCGGGCTACAACATAGTAAGATGCGATGCTGAAAGCAGAAATACAGGAGGAGTAATTTTATATATAAGAAGTGACATTAAGTATGAGGTAGTGTTAACGAGGAAAATTGTTTCAAATTGTTGGTGCGCAGCAATTGAGGTACGAGAAAATTTGTATAAAGGTATGGTAATGGTAGTTTATCATTCACCGAGTGCGTCGGATGATGATTTTATAAGATTTCTGGAGGACATAGTGGAATCTTTGGTAATTAAAGGAGAATGTATGGTAATAGGGGACTTTAATATAGATTTAATGATGGATTCGTTTTATGTGAGAAAGCTGCAATCAACAATGTTAAGCTTTGGAATGAAACAATATGTTAATAGTCCAACAAGAGTTACAAAAAACAGTCAAACAATTATAGATTTAGTTTTCGCGAATAGTGAAGTAAAAGTTCAAGTAAAGGAAAAACCTAAAATAACGGATCATGCGTGGCTGAAAGTTGACTTTAGTGTTAGTAAGTCGAGTGATAAATATAGAGAATTTATTGGTAGGGATTATAGTAAATTTAATGCAGACGATTTTCTTAATTTAATAGCAGAAGGGAAATGTAAGCAAATAGTAGAGCTAGATGTAAACGAGAGAGCAGATAAATTTGTTGAGAATATGGTTAGTGCGCTAGATACTACAGCGCCTAAGAAAAAGTTTAGAATTCCGAAAATATGGGAAGGGAAGAAATGGTTTTCAGAGGACATAAGAATGGCTGCAGCTAAAAGGGATACAGCTTATTTTAAGGCAATTAACACTGATGTGGAACAGGATTGGGTGCAATTTAAAAGTGAGAGAAATGCAGTGGTTAAACTTATCAGGACGAAAAAGAAAGAATATTATAAGGATATGATAGATAATAATAGGAGGGATCCTACAAAGATGTGGAAAACATTGAAAGAACTAATTAAGGGTGAGCAAAGGGGTCCAGTGAACATTGATAATGTTGATTTTGAAATAGTAGAAGATATGGAAGAGTGCAATATAGCTGATAAATTTAATTCATACTATGTAAAAAGTTGTAGTAACATTGTGCAATCTATTAATAGTAGAGGAATAAAAGACACAGGTAGAAGATCTATTTATGTAATTGAGAATAAGGGGATTATGGAAAATTTTGAGCCAATTAGTGAAAGTGATCTAGAACTAATTGTTAGGGAACTACCACGAAAGAACGGGACAGAGGAAGGGATAAATAGTAATATATTGAAAATGGCGCTACCTGTGATAAATGATGAGTTCGTAGGTGTGATAAATGATTCGCTTAGGTCAGGTAAATTTCCAGAAGGATGGAAAACATCAACGATAATACCGATACCAAAGGTAAACAAACCAAAGAAAGCGAGTGATTATAGGCCAATTAATATGTTACCAATATATGAAAAAGTGTTAGAATTAGTGGTTAAAAAACAGTTGGATAAATTTATAGAAGATAATGAAATATTAACCGAATACCAATCGGGTTTTAGGAAACAGCAGTCGTGTGAGTCAGCAATTCAAAGTTGTATCGAGGAATGGAAGTTGATAATTGAGGATAAAAAAATGGTGGGAGTGTTATTCTTGGATCTCAAAAGAGCGTTTGAGACAATTGATAGAGTAAGATTAGTGGATAAATTATATCAGTATGGAATAAGAGGTGTGGTATTGGAATGGATAATATCGTATTTAAGTAATAGAAAGCAGCAAGTCAGAATCAATGATATATGTTCTAAAATAATTGAGACAGTATATGGCGTGCCACAGGGATCCGTATTAGGGCCTCTATTGTTTATCTTGTATATAAATGATATAGTTAAAGTCTGTCCGGAGGGAAGTATATTTAGACTATTTGCAGATGACACGACCGCAAGTGTAACAGGAGAAAGTTGTGAGGAATTAGGAATAAAACTAAATATGGTGCTCGGTATACTTGAAGAATGGATGAATGTGAATATGTTGAAAATGAATGCAGATAAGACCAAATATATGATAGTTAGAAGTATAAGGAAAGAATTAAAAACAGACATAATTGTAAAAAGTTTGGATGGAACTGTAATAGAGCGTGTCGAGGTAGCGAAACATCTGGGTGTAATGATCGATAGTAAACTCCGTTGGGAGGATCACTGTGATTATATGTTAAAGAAAATAGGGAAAAAAGTGAGTTTTCTGAATAGAATAGGAAATGATATATCGGTGTACACTAGATGTACTGTGTATAAGTCTATCATAGCGCCTCATTTTGAATATTGTGCAACGCTGTTAGTAGGCATGGGTGAAACGCAACTAAATCGACTACAAGTGGCGCAAAACCGTGCCATGAGAATCATACTTCAATGCTCGCGATATACAAAGGTAGATGTGATGCTGCAAACCCTTAAGTTTATGAATATAAGACAGAGGCTAATGTATAATGTATGTATTTTTATTTTTAAGTTAGTAAGAGGCATAATGCCAAAACATTTAAGTAATAGGATAGAAATAGTAGGAGATGTGAGTGGTCGGCAAACGAGGCAGGCTGAGAATGTTAGAATTCAATATCGCAGGACGAGAAGCGCACAGAAAAGTTTATATTATGAAGGTTTGAACATGTATAACGCCCTACCGATAGAAATTAAGCAATCCGAAAGACTTGAACCATTCAAGCGTAGGTTAAGAGAATATATTGTACCTCATGTGGAGGATGGTAGCTAAGGATATTTTGATGTAAAAAATAGCCGAGAAGGCTAATAAAGCTCCATCAATCAATCTCTCCCTCTCTCCCTCTCTCCCTCTCTCCCTCTCTCCCTCTCTCCCTCTCTCCCTCTCTCCCTCTCTCCCTCTCTCCCTCTCTCCCTCTCTCCCTCTCTCCCTCTCTCCCTCTCTCTCTCCCTCCCTCTCTCTCTCTCCCTCTCTCTCTCTCTCTCCCTCTCTCTCTCTCTCTCTGTGAGACGTGTCAGAGGTAGACGTGTTACACATCGCTCCGTAAAAGTGATACTTTTAAGCGGTTAAATAGTGAGGGGGAATGTCTTAAAATTGTTTAAGTAATAGATGCATAGACCATGCATAGCTATGAGTGGTATCTAGCTGGAATATGCTGATATATGTGCGTGAGAATTAAATTTCTTATGTGGAGCGTCAAAGCCTCGTACGACAGGTAGACATTGACGGCAGATGCAAAGCGCTGACGTGTGAAAGTGACGTGTGAAGGTGACGAGTCAATTAACGGTCTCGCTCGATATATTGGTATGGGCGACGAATATGACGAGTATCGATGCTCGGCATGTAAGAAGGCTATAAAGACTGAGGTTGTAGCATGCAAGTCCTGTGATAAGCTTTTTTACCATCCGGCATGTGTAATTAGGCATAAAATTTATGATAAGAACCGCGAGTTGGTGGCCTGCCCTGGTCCATTCGAGAAATTTTTTGTTGAAAGTGATAAGGAAGCTGATCTGAATAAAACAGCGGCATCGACAGTAAAAACAACGGGATCGGCAAAAATGAGTATGGCTCCAGGTAGTGGTAATAGGTCAACAGCCGTGAGCGGAGCGGCAGCAAGTAAAACAGCTGGCGCGAGTGGAACATCTGATATAGATAGAAAGATAGATTGGCTTGTCAGAACGGTGAAAGAAATTAAAGACGAAATGGTATGTAAAAAAGAAGTTAAGACAATAATCAAGGAGATTGTTCGAGAAGAGATGGTAGGCGTTAAGCAAGAACTAGAAGAATTGAGGAGAATGATACGGGAAGGAGTATATGGACCGACAGGAGGTGCACAGAGGAGCTACAGTGAAGCGGTTAGAGAGAAGAAGAAAGAGAATATTTTGATTATTAAACCGAAAATACAACAGGAGAGCGAAGATACAAAAAAGATAGTAAAAGAAAAAATCGACATTAAGAACATGGAAGTTGGAATCTCAAAAATGAGAAAAGGAGGTAAAGGAGCAGTTATTCTTGGATGTGAGACCGGTGAAGAAATGAAAAAGTTAAAGGACAAGGTACAGGCGACAATGGGAGAAGGATTTCAAGGTCGATGAGCCACAGGGGAAGAAACCCAAGATTAAAGTAATTAATGTTGGAGAAGATGAAATGAAAATGGATGATGATAAGTTGTTAAATGCGATTAAGAAACAGAATAAAATTGAAGGTGTAGCAGGAGATGATCTCTGTATGCGGATAGTGAAGAGATTATTTAAAGGAAGAGACAAGAATAACGAGCGATCCCGCGGAAGAAAAGGAGAGGTAGAGGGATCTCTGATTTTGGAGGTAGATGATGGTACACATGAAGAGATGATAAAGAAAGGAAGATTAAATATTGGTTGGAGAAAATGTGTAGTATACAACTTTATTAGCGTCGTAAGATGCTACAAATGCTGGGGTTACTTCCACATGGCTAAGAATTGCACGAGGCAGGAAGCATGTTTCAAATGTGCAGGAAACCATAAGGCGAGCGATTGTACGGCAACGAAAAAGAGCTGTATAAATTGTATGTATAAGAATAAGACGTATAATTTGAAGCTGAATTTAGAACATGAGGCGGTAGATTCGGAGTGTCCGACATTTAAAAGAGTACTAGAGGAAGAGAAAAAGAGAGCTGGCTGGGAAGACGCGAAATAGCAACTACAGGAAGATGCTGAATTACTTTGGTATACGAATGCTCAGAGCTTTTTGGCGCATATGGACGAGATACAACATCAGATTATGAAGAGAATGAATCCTGCGATCTTAGCGTTATCGGAGACGAGATTGACTGTAGAAATAGAGGATAGTGAGGTCAATATACCGGGATATAGTATAGTTAGATGTGATGCTGAAAATAGACATACAGGAGGAGTGCTTTTATACGTTAGGAATAATATTAAATTTAAGATAGTTGAGAAGAAAAAGATAGAGTCAAACTGTTGGTGCGTGGCGATAGAAATGAGAGAGAATATGTATAGGGGTGTGATAGCGGTAATGTATCATTCGCCGAGTGCGTCGGATGGTGATTTTGTGAGATTTTTGGAAGATACAGTAGAAAATTTAATAATAAAAGGTGACTGTATGGTAATAGGAGACTTTAATATAGATATAATGCTAGATTCATTTTATTCAAAGAAATTATTAACGGTAATGCAAAACTTAGGGATGAAGCAATATGTTGATAATCCTACGAGAGTTACAAAGGATAGTCAAACGATTATCGATTTAATTTTTTCTAATAATCAAGTGAAGGTGCAGGTGTATGAGAAACCGAAAATAACGGACCATGCATGGCTCAAAGTTGAATTAAATGTAAATATAAAAGATAATAAATATAAAGAATTTAGAGGCAGGGATTATAGTAAGTTTGATGTAGATGAATTTCTTAGTATAATGGGGGAAAGAATTGAGCAAGGTCAAGGGTTAGATGTAAATACAAGGGCTGAGAAATTTGTTAATAGTATAGTAAATGTATTGGATACTGTAGCGCCTAAGAAAAAGTTTAAAATTCCGAAAGTATGGGAAGGGAAGAAATGGTTTTCAGATGAAATAAGAATAGCGGCAGTAAGAAGGGATGAGGCCTACAGTAGGGCGGTTAGCACAGGTACGGATCAGGACTGGGCATTTTTCAAAAGTGAAAGAAATGCAGTAGTAAAACTTATCAAGACAAAAAAGAAGGAATATTATGAGAATATGATAGATCATAATAAGGGTGATCCTACAAAAATGTGGAAAACTCTGAAAGATTTAATTAAGGGTGAGCAAGGGGGCTCAGTGGACATTGATAATGTAGATTTTGAAATATTAGATGACATTGAAGAGTGTAATATAGCTGATAAATTTAATATATATTATGTACAAAGTATTAGTAATATTGTGAAATCTATTGATAATAAGGGGATGAAAAGAACAGGTAGGAGATCAATATATGTAATTGAGAATAAGGATATCATGGAAAATTTTGAGCCAATTGATGCAAACGATTTAATACAAATTGTTAGGGAACTACCACAAAAGAGCGGAACAGAGGAGGGGATAACTAGTAATATACTAAAAATGGTGATACACGAGATAAAAGACGAATTTGTAGGGGTGATAAATGATTCGCTTAGTACAGGTAAATGTCCAGAGGGGTGGAAAACATCCACGATAATACCGATACCAAAGGTAAATAAGCCAAAAAAGGCGAGCGAATATAGACCGATTAAGTTACCGATATATGAAAAAGTGCTAGAATTAGTTGTTAAGAAACAGTTGAAAAAATTTATAGAAGATAATGAAATAATAACTGAACATCAATCGGGATTTAGAAAACATCAGTCGTGTGAGACGGCAATTCAAAGTATTATCGAGGACTGGAAGCGGTTAGTTGAGGAGAAAAAAATGGTAGGAGTGATATTCCTGGATCTTAAAAGAGCGTTCGAGACAGTAGATAGAAAAAGATTATTGGAAAAATTATATCAGTATGGAATAAGAGGAGTTGTATTGGAATGGATAAAATCATATTTAAGCAATAGAAAGCAGCAAGTTAGATTCAATGATATATATTCTGTATTAATTGATACTGTATATGGCGTGCCTCAGGGATCTGTATTGGGACCTCTATTGTTTATTCTGTATATAAATGATATAGTTAAAATCTGTCCTAAGGGAAGTAGATTTAAGTTATTTGCAGATGACACGACCGTGAGTGTAACAGGAGAGAGCTGTGAAGAATTAGAAATGAAATTGAATATGGTGTTCGGTATAGTTGAAGAATGGATGAATGTAAATATGTTGAAATTGAATGCTGATAAGACCAAATATATGATAGTTAGAAGTATAAGAAAGGAATTGAAATCAAACATAATAGTGAAATGCTTGGATGGAACTGTTATAGAGCGTGTGGAGAATGCAAAATATTTAGGTGTTATGATTGATAGTAGACTCCGTTGGGAGGATCACTGTGATTATATGTTAAAGAAAATCGGGAAAAAAGTAAGCTTTTTGAATAGAATAGGGAATGATATATCGGTGTACACTAGATGTACTGTGTATAAGTCAATCATAGCACCTCATTTTGAGTATTGTGCTACGTTGTTTGTAGGCATGGGTGAAACGCAGCTGAATCGACTGCAAGTGGCTCAAAACAGAGCCATGAGGGTCATTTTACAATGTTCGCGATATACTAAAGTAGAATTAATGCTGCAAACCCTTAGGTTTATGAGTGTGAGACAGAGGCTAAGATACAATGTGTGCATTTTTATTTTTAAGATAGTAAAAGGTATGTTGCCAAAACACTTAGGTAATAAGATAGAAATAGTAGGAGATGTGAGCGGAAGGCAAACGAGACAGACAGGGAGTATTGCAATACAATTTCGTAGAACAAAAAGCGGACAAAAAAGTTTGTTTTATGAAGGTTTGAATATGTACAACACCTTACCGACTGAATTAAGGCAATGTGAAAAATTAGATCAATTTAAACGTATGTTAAAAGAATATATTGTACCTCATGTTGAATAATTGTAGACATTTGATGTAAATAATAGCCGAGAAGGCTAATAAAGCTCAATCAATCAATCAAAAAATTTCTCTCTCTCTCTCTCTGTGAGTACTGCATGTCACGTTCTTTCCTTGCTCCTGCTTACTTCGATTTCTCTCGCTGCCGTGAATTGCCTTCGGGCCGTCTTGTTGCAGGTTTGAGCACGTTTCTTATTGCTTGGCAGAATTTATATATTATCCTTCTGTCCTCGCAACTTCCTGGCTGGATATCCTCGAGTGAAGATTTTCTGGTTCTAACCTCACTTTTGCTTGGATTGCTGTCTTGATTGCTGTCGCTTGTGCATGCGTTGCCTGAGTTTGCGCGTGTGGCGACATCTGTGGGCCTTGCGGCGTACCACCATCCGTTACCCACTGGACCGCTGTGCTTTTGGTTCTGCTCTCTACTGCTGTCAGCTGATCGACCATGCAGCGCGCGTGCATCAGGTGTAAGAAAACAGTTGCGGCGGCTGCTGTTGTGTGCACGTGCACTAAACTATTTCATCGTGGTTGCGTCAAGCCGTACGCCGCCAAATACAGATATGCTGAGCAGTGCTGTAAGGATCTTGCGGCCTCCCTGCATCCGGAACCTGGTGTCGACGACGTCGAGCCGAGCTTGTCACTGGCTGCCGTACCTGCTGCCCCTCTTACACCGGGGGTTGAGTGTACGGAGCTGTTGGATTTCACCAGTGCGGCTCCTGCAAGTGTCCGTGCGCTGCCACAACCTGTGACTGATAACGCAACGAATGCGCTTTTGCGTCAGCTTGTGGAGCAGATTAAGTCGTCCGAAGCCCGATCCGAGGCGCGATTTTCCGCCCTAGATAACAAACTCGATCAACTAAACAGCTTGGCCAAAAGTGTCGACCGCAACAGTCAGCGTATTGCTGAGTTGGAGCAGCAGTGTGCTGCTCTTACGAAAGAGGTACGCGATCTGAAAAGTGATCGGGGGGGCTCTCATTCTATTCCACCGACTCAGACTAACTGTGAGAACAAGCTTATTATATCGGGCGTGCCAGCCGCGATGTCTATTACCCCTTTAGCGTGTGTTCGTAATGTGTTCAAGACTCTCGATGTCACCGATCTGTCTTGCCACATTCTTGACGTCAGGCCCGTTATTCGTAAGCCTCTACCGGTGGCAGCTCGTGATAGGCTTCTACCGGTCACTTCTTCGAACTCATATATCGTCACCTTAGCCTCGGGTGCGGTTCGCGATATAGTAATTTCTAAAAAACGAGCACGGCGTACGCTTAAGCAGAGCGAGGTCTGTGATAATGGCTCTGATCGGAGTGTGTACGTGAATGAGTTCTTACCCAAGAATAAATACGATTTACTGCAACAAACTAAGCGTGTTGTCAAAGAAAAATCTTATCGGTATGTCTGGGTGAAGGATGGTTCTATTCGTGTTAGACGCTCGGACGGTAAGCCTGTGATTCAGATTGATTCCAGTGCTGACCTTGATAAGCTCGTTTGACGTGCACGTTCCGATCGGGAGTTGTTATCTGACCAATCATTGTCCTCCGCTAAACTTTGTAAATCTGTCTCGTCTACTCAATTTCGCGTAGCTCAGTTTAACGCAAACTCCCTATCGGGACATATTGATCTAATCAGACTACGTTTTGCCGCTAACTCATTTCATGTTATCTCGGTATCCGAGACATGGCTGCATTAGGCTGTTTCTGATGCTCTGGTGGCTTTAGATGGCTATTTTTTAATTCGAAATGATTGAGTGGGTAGACGAGGCGGAGGAGTTGCCTGCTTTGTTCATGATTCATTGAAGGTCGCAGTTATCGCTTCTTCTGCGGGAGTTGACATCAACTCTCCAGAATATCTTATTATTGAAATCCGCTTGCCTAATAATGAGACAGTGTTATTCGCGTCTGTTTACAGAAGACCTAAGGGTCACCTCTTTCACGAATTCGTCGAAACACTCACGAGTGTTTCGCATCTGTATAAAAACATAATCATCGGCGGTGACTTAAATTGCGACCTTCTTTCGAATAACTACGAGGCTAATTATCTGCAAGAACTTATGTCGGGCATATCAATGCATATTGTGCACTCGGATGCTACGCATCACACGTCCACTTCTGACTCATGGTTGGATGTTTTCGCGGTGGATGATGGTGAAAACGTCCTGACGTTTACTAAATCCGAGTGCCCGTTTGTGGCTGGTCACGATTTTATTGAATTGTCGCTGTCACTTGGTGTGAACTCAGCGATTGAACGAAACATCTTACGACGTAGTTATAGAGCCATTGATTGTGATGAATTTCGCGAACACATTCAGTCTGTCGTCGAGAGCACTGATTTCCTGGCGTCCATCGAGCAGATTACTGACGGTGATCATGTCGAATTGGATGACTGGACTGACGTTGCCGGTGTCGACAGGCTTTGTGCGGTGCTGTCCGATGCCTTGCTTGGAGCACTCGATGTGTTTGCTCCTGAGCGCGTATTTGTGGTCAGGAAGCCCCCTGCGCGATGGCTTACGGCCGAGCTTAAGACCAGGCTGCGTACTCGTGATCAGCTATATAAGCAGGCAAAACGTTCCAACAGCTTACTTGGTTATGCCACCTACAGACTTTTTCGTAACTGGCTTAATTCTGATATAAAGCGTGCCAAGAGTGAGTTTCAATTTGACTCTCTTAAAAATATCATGGATCCTGCTAAACTATGGAGAGAACTAGCTCGTTTGGGCCTTGTAAAATCTACCTTGGTTTCTCCTCTACGGTTTTTTCAGCCTGATCTGTTAAATTCATATTATGTTTCAGTCTCTAACGCTCATTTGCCTTGCTTATATGCTGACTTTATTTCCGCCATTGCTCCGGTTATTCGTCCGTCTCAGCGTCCAGAGTTTGTTTTCTCCATAACACCTGGCATGATTTTTAAGCTTATTTCTGTAGGACCACCACTCTTATGCGTCTGGCTCGGATGGAATTCCGCTTTACATTTTGCGTATCGCTTGGCCTACGATTTCATCGTATTTTACTGCTTTATTCAACCGCTCATTAGAAACATCTGTATTTCCATCTCAGTGGAAGCGAGCGCTTATCCGCCCTCTCTCGAAGATTCGGATCCCTCTCTCCCCGTCCGACACGAGACCGATAGCCAATCTGCCCGAACTTTCTAAGTTACTTGAGAAGATCGTCGCGTCACAAATTACTGACTACTTAACTGAACACGATATCCTAAATCCTAGACAGTCCGCTTATCGACCGGGTCACAATACTCAGTCTGCACTTCTACGTGTTTGCGACGATATTAAAGAGGTGATTGATAATAGACTTATCACAATCATGATCCTTTTTGATTTTAGTAAGGCATTTGATACGGTTCCACATCTGCGCTTGCTCATCAAGCTTAAGGAGATTGGTTTCTCGGACGCTGTCCTTGCTTGGATATTCTCGTACTTAACCGGCCGTTCTCAGGCCGTGGTTGATGATGCTGGTAATTTCTCTGATTGGCTATCTACGTCCTCCGGTGTCCCTCAGGGCTCTGTGCTTGGCCCACTTTTATTTTCTCTATTTATCAACGATATTAGTCGCGTCTTGTCGTATGCACATCACATGATATTTGCTGATGACATTCAAATTTATCTCTTGTGCTTACCGGCCGACATTCGTCATGGTTTATAGTTAATTTCTAGGGATGCGAATGCTATTTTTGATTATGCTGAGTCTAACGGTCTAAAACTTAATCCTGCCAAATCCAAGGTGCTTATTTATGGCAGTCAGGCTTATGTTAAGGATATTGATTGTAGTCTTTTACCGCCTATTATTGTAAACCAAGTCCCTCTTCCTTTTGTGAGTGAAGTGAGGAATTTGGGCGTTGTATTTACGTCTACTCTTTCTTGGAGGAAACACGTTTTTAATGTCTCGCAAAGGGTCCATTATGCACTGCACTAAAATTCAACAGAAATTCACTTTCCACCGAATTGAGAACTAAATTAGTGATGACCTTGATTATGCCTCATATAGATTATTGTTGTCTTGTATACCACGGCTTAAGTAGCGAGTTGAACACCAAACTGCAGAGACTAGTAAACTGCTGTATTAGATTTATTTTCGATCTAAGGCGAGATGAGCATATTACGCCATATAGACGTCGATTGAGATGGCTTTCGGTGGAAAATAGAAGGTTATGTTTTCTCGGTTGTCAGATGTATCGCATCCTTTTTCTACACTCTCCATCATACCTGAGCGAGCTCTTCACCCTTCTTGACCCATCTCTGAGAAGATCTGATCGCCTTGTTACCTCATCACAATCTTTTCATATTCCGTCTTGCGGAACTACTATGTACATGCACTCCTTTCGCCTTTCTTCAATACGTTTTTGGCATACTCTTCCTAGCAACATAACATCAGCAGACACTTTTTCATCCTTTAAAGATCTTCTCCGCTTGTTTTTACTTGCATCAGAATCTATTTGATACTCTTAGCCATCTTGTGTCAATCACTTTGTGCAATGTTACCGTCGTCTAGTCAGACTTCTAGTCTGCTGCGTTATATATATATATACTGTTTCTTGCTTTAGTTTAGGTTAAGTTGCGGATTATGGTTCTTGCTTTTTCTTTTAGTTTATATTTTAGTTTTAAGTTTTCATTAGTATGCAACATATTTGTAACTTCTTTTCTTTCTACTACTCGGCTACTATTATGTTACATTCTAAGTCTTTTGTTAACCCATTTTGTACCAGTGGTCGATTTATCGACCAGTAACTTTCAAAATTTTTTTTAGATAAACAAATTAACAATAATGCATTGCGCACAAAAACATTAAAAAAAAAAAATAAAAAATAAAAAAAAATAATACACACTTTTTTTTTACGTTTATAACACGCACACAAAATTTAAACAACATTGGTCAAGTGGTTTAGGTTCAGTACTTAGTGGGTTAATTGTATCTTTGCCCTTTAGCCTCGGCTTGGGCATAATAAACTCAATCAATCAATCAATCTCTCTCTCTCTCTCTCTCTCTCTCTCTCTCTCTCTCTCTCTCTCTCTCTCTCTCTCTCTCTCACTTCCACACATCCTACAATATGTCCAAAAAATTAGCATTGACCTAACAGGTAAACGATTTTTTTAAATGAACTCGAGTATTTTTAAGAGATGCATATTCTTATGATTTTTGTATACTGCTTTTGAATTCACAGCTAATTTTGTTGATAAGAGTATTATACATACATATATAAAACTTTGCAAAATGAACTTTAGACATTGATACACCCTCAGAAAAGATTTCTGATTACTAGACAAAAAATATTCTTGACAGATTTAATCTCATTACAACATGAAGTAGCATAAAAATGGAACAATATTTAGGCGAGCGAGCAAGCGAGCGAGAAAGAACGTGAGTTTATTTTCACGCACGATATAATTTACTTACGATAGTTTATCACACATTGCACGTTATCACTGCACGAGCCCCGACTGAACGAACACGTAAACATCGTAAGCATCATATAATCTCGACGCGGACGGAATATTTCTCGACGACGCGGACGTCTAAAGCAGCCCATTATTACATGTACGAGTTTTACTCGCGAGTCCGGCTCGGCGAGCTCGATTCGCGAGTCAAACTCGTACATGTAATGAGACTTGAACGTTTTTCACTATTCCACATTTACACTGCCGAATAGTCCCGAAATTTAGGAGCCGAAATTTGGCTCGTCGGACGCCGAGCCCGTCTCGTGACACCACCCACGAACGAATAGAAACCGAGCCGAGCCGGAATCGCGACTGCTCGCGACGTGTATGGGCCGTTTTACGGTTATGTTTACTGTCACGAAACTCAGATCGATCTCTCTTGCGAACGCGATTAATCGGAAATCAAGAGCCATCTGCAGTCGAAGTAGTGAAACGGACAAGATTTTATATATATATGTTATATGTCCGACGTGGACGTTTCTTAAATGAAAATTTTCAGGATCGGACTTTGCATCGTAATATCTCCGCTTGTAGGGCACGTAGCGGAAAAATAAAAACACTCTTCTTATATAAATTTGGTCCAAGCTTTACGAAAAGCCTAGTTAGAATTTGATCCGTTCACTGGTTATCGAGATCTAAAAATCTCGGGTACTCGCAACTCGTCGCGTCGCGTATATAGAGCCACAGCTGTCTCGCTCCGCGCGTACTTGGCGCGAGACACTACCGTGTCTCTTGATGTTAACAGAACAAGATTGTTAGGACAGATGAAACGTGATCGTCTAGCATTTGATTTGATTTAAATTTGTGTTTTAATGTGCATGCATTCGTATTAGAACCATTAAGACATTGCAATCTATATAAAATACTCAGATCAGTGTTAATGTATTTCCATTCTCTGTCAGAGCAACATTTAAAATTTTTGATGAGAGACATTAAGTATAATATACTTGTGCATCATAAGTGTTGATTACGTTGCTGATTTCTTGAATAATCACAGTCATGATACACGTACGAATGTACGACATGATGTATTTGACTATATAATAACGTTAACGATTTAGCGATCTGATCTGTGGATAGAAATAAGAAACTCTGATTTATTCAGTCTGACTCAGGTTCGGGTTGGATCGTTAAATGGAAAACGCTCTATATTTTCGATGTTACAATACCTAGAGCATAGGAAGTGCATAAACGCCGATCTGTATATATTATAAACATAATTACTTTGGTAACTTTATTATTACGTTAGGGGAGACCGGGGCGAGAACGTCTACGGGGTGAAACCGTCAAATCAAATATCTCGGAACCTGTAGATTGTGCGAACTCGCTATTAACATTGTAAACGCTGCTTATGGTACCCATGTGACGAACGGAGTTTCGGCAGGTTACCTGCCGTGTTATGATTTTTACGAGGGAAAACGTGTTTTCGGAAGGTGAAAGTGAAATTTTCTGCGCGTGGAAATTTTGTAATATCTGCAATAATATTTGCTCTCCAAATCTCGAGGTACGTGATTATAAAGAGTAATGCATGCTGAACACGAATCCAGTGTAGTTTTTTCATTATCGTTGATGTCTAATATTTCGTGGGCGATCAAACCTGAAACTTGTGTTTGGAGCTAATCCGTCAGTAAGCACCCGGGGCGTGTCCGGCAGTCTCGTCACTGTGGCGCGTCGGGCGCACAACTTCAGCTCACGGCGATTTTAGGTTAGGTTTCCCTCGAGCGTGATTCTGTCTTCCCTTGCACGTGCGTCAGTTTGTATAGGAAAGAAATGGTACGCACATATCGTCGCAAAACGACTCCCGTCGACAAGGAGCAACTCAAGAATGCTGTTGTGGCGGCGAGAAAAGATAAAATAAGCGCTTATGCAGCCGCAAAACAATTCGGTGTCCCGAGAACCACGTTGAACAACTGGCTGAAGAAGAACAACCAGGATGAAATAGAACACGTGGATGAAGTGGACGTACGATACAAAGGAGGCTTATCGGTGAGTACTTAACAATTATAATCTACACCTACACCTGCCACTGCGCCGAAAAAGAGAGGCCGGCCCAAAAAAAATGCTACACAAACAGAACCGCAGCCTTCGACGAGCAGTGGGCGTAAATCCGAGGAGTTGGATAATACGTGCTGCGTGTACTCAGAGAAGTTGACAAAACAAAGAGCATATGGGAAACAGTGCATTGTGTGCGAGCGTAGGGCACATAACACATGCGTGCGCTTGTCAAGATCTGTATTCACGTGCCTAAATTGTTTGATGGAATAAAACAATTATTTTTTAATATGTTTCGCATAAAAAATAAATTTTTACATTTTTTTCTTAAAAAACAATTATTAAAATATATCCTATCATTTTTCAGGATCAGATGTACGTATTTGTATTGAAAATGCAGTGCGACGGATCCGCCCCGGAAGGGTGACGGTTTCACCCCGGCATTTTTGAGATTTCAATTTTTCCACCGTTGTCGTTTTTGCTCTATATCGGTTAAACAAAGCGACGTAGACAAAAATTTCCTATATAAATTTTGTAGCTAAAGGTTCACTCTTTACAATGGTATACCACATTTAACTAAAATTATTTATTTTGTTGTTAAAAATCGGCACCGAAAAAAAACTGACGGTCTCACCCCGGTCTCCCCTACATGTATTTAATTTTTGTTATAATATTATATAATTACTGACGACGGTAATAAAATAATTGTTTCACCAGCATATTTCTTATTTTATTTATCACAACTTCATCACATAATGTCTATCCCATATACTTTCATATACATTTCTTAAATATTGTGGTAAAATAGACTTAATACGTTAATATTTTTGTTATACTTGACAGTCTTATTTTTTGTAATGCTTAAAAAAAGGTAACTTGGAAAAACTAAACACGTTGTAACTAAGTATTTTGTAAGAACTAAAATAAAATATTCTTATATCATAACATATTCTTAGGTTTGCAAATACTCTATTCCCCAAAGGGGTTCAAAGGGGTGGCGTTTTTTAGGGACGTTCCCAAACCTTCACAACTTTGTATCATGTCCACCTTAGCCTCTTCAATATAATCATTGGCGTTTTATAGGGACGTACCCAACCCTTTACAAACTTAATACAGTCCTCCCGCCCGACCTGGCCGTGTGCGACCTCTTACATTCTAACTCCCCCCCTCCCATCCACGGAACCCCTCCCCCTTCCCCATCTCGCACTTTCCTCCCCTATAACCTCATCATTTCCCTGTGCTTCATCCTGCCACGTTCGTATGAACTGTCATCTTCCGCATGTCCCTCTTCCTTAGTCAGTTCTCACCTCTGATCCTCCGCTTCTCTCCTGTCGCCTCCCTCTGTCCGAACCTCCGTCTCTTTGCCTTCTCCTTTCCTGCTCATCTCTGTACACAAAAAAGACATATAAATCCTGACCAAATAACCCGCCCCCTTCACGTTCTCCTTGCACCCTTTCCTTGCTCTCCTCTCCTGACCCCCAGCCCCCCTCCCTTGCCCCATTCCCCCATCCCTCTGTAGCCAAATTTCCTTCGATCCCCTTGTCCGTAATCCTCCATTTCATCTTCCTCTCCTCCCTCGTCACATCCTCATCCAACCTTACTTGCCACCTATTTCTTATCTCCTAACCTCTGTCCAGTGACTCCTCCTTGTCTCCCTCGTCCTCCAACTCCACTAACAACACCATTCCTTCCTCTCCTTTCCTCTCCTCCACCCCTCTCACCCCCACTCTTCTCCCCAGCTCGGCTTCATAGTTGCCTCCACCGCCCTTCTTCTCTTCTCCGCATCATCCCCCTCTACACCTTTACTCTCCTCCCTCTTCTCCCGTTTCTCCACCGCACCTCTCACTCTCGTGCCCCGACTGCTTCCCCTTGTCGCGCCGGCCTTCCGCTCTTCTCCGCCTACTTGTCTTTGTCCGTATTTCCGCCAGGCCCCATTTCAGCTCCCCTTCCCCTCGTCCTTCCGGTTCGGCCCCGATCACCTTCCTTCACCCGTCAACTCGTCTCACTATCTTCCTCTTTCACCTCCAATCTCCTTCACTATTCTTCTAACCTCCTCGCTGACTGACTGTGCCGCGTGGATTTACTGCGTGCCTTTTTCTCGCAACACATGTGCTCATGTGCGTCCCGAAAATCCTCTGCCCCGGTGTCCCGCCGTGGTGCCAGCCGTTGCCGGCACCCAGCGCCACCTCGGCTCCTCACCCGCTCTCGTCACACCTCGGGTTCGATGTTATCATCGATGCTGCTTATCAATTCGAATTCATCTTCAAAATCTATGTCAGCTTTCTCACTTCCTGATATTCTGTTCCTCTTCTTTGCAACATTTCTTTTTTTAAGCATATTTTTTTATTTATTCTCACACTGTGTCGGCGAATATGAAATGCTGCATTTTGTTGTAATCTCATTACTTATAAATTTCCACATTTGTTTCTTATTTTCGAATTTGGCGAATGGACCAACTTGTCCCATATTTTCGTAATATAATTGTAGCAATTCCTTGCAGTCACCATCTAACCATATATTTGACTCGTTTTCTTGTATAGTTTTCTCATTGCAAAATGATGCTGTACTACATGGCATCGGATCTTAAAAATAAAATAAATTGATTAATTTTCTGTACAATTTATGTTGAGTTTAAAGATTTTCATATAAAACATGTACAAAAATAGT